>VYZV01012689.1:76310-113432 GCA_013401275.1 Pandion haliaetus | reverse complement strand
CATCCCCTGTTCCCCTGCGCCGCCGGGGGGAGGAGGTAGAAAGCATCGGGAGTGGAACTGAGCCGGGAAGGCGGGAGGGGTGGGGGGAGGTGTTCGGAGGTTTGGTTTCCCTTCCTAATACCCTTGTGTTTTGTTTTGATTTGACTGGGAGTCAATTAAATGGATTTTGTTTCTTCCCCAAGTTGAGCCTGTCTTTTGCCTGTGACCATAAGTGGGGAGTGATCCCTCCCAATCCTTGTCTCGACCCACGAGCCTGCCTTTGGATTTTCTCCTCATCCCAACGTGGCCAGGCGAGGGGGTGGGGGGTGAGCGAGCGGCTTCGTGGTGCTTTGTTACCGACTGGGCTGACCTGAAACCACGACACTGCAGAACAGCCCCCTGCCCTGTTGCACTGATTTGGTGTTTGCTAGATGCGCTTCTTGCAGTTACCGTTGTCTGATGTTGCTCAAGGTGCCTGGCAACTTCAGGCCTTAAATGCTAATGTTGGAGTGAGGGAAAGCATGCGAAGCCTTCCAAATTTTCGCTTCTCCCTTCCCTTTAGGGAGTTTTAATTTTTTTCCAAGGAATGAGCCTGTATGTGACCCTCAGGCAGGGCTGAATATCCCTGTAAGTTCCTTGGGGACTGCACTGCCAGGAGCTGTGGGGAGGGATGTGGGGCAACCAGGCTCAGTGCAGCCCTTCCCAGCGAGGATCCAAACCCCAAACGGAGGGCAGGACCACAACTCTGAATTCCTCCCAAGTGCAGGAGCCTGGGGCTGTGCTGTATCCTGTGAGACCGATGGAGAAATCCCCTTTTTGGGCCATGCTCTGGTTCCCACCTCCTGGCCCCTGCGAGGCTGAGCACTAGCAATGACAGACTGGCTTTTTCTCTGTGTTTCAGTGGAAAATGTCTTCCACTAAATATAATTTTGGAGTATCCTCTTCGGGGTCTCCAGCACGGTACTTAGGTCTCCCTCCCTAATGTGGAGTATTTATAAAGGTAGAAACCTTTTTTGCCTGTACCCATGAAACTGTTCAATACTCATTACTCTGTACTGTAGCATAACTTTAAGAAAGAACCAGGAGACAACAGCTTTTCCTAGGAGTTTCTTTTGGCTTTAAAAATTAATAATTCCATTATTTCAAAAACATACACACAAAAGAAATCCCCAACCCCCTTTCTTCCCTCCTCTGTAGGGACCTGAGCGCTCACAAACACCCAGCAGCATCACAGCAGAACCGAGAGGAAGGGAAGGGATTCAGGACCAGCCTGTGCTGAGCCTGTTGGGCATTGTCATGGGCTCAGCAGGACACATCCCCTTTCTGTATTTTGACGCTTAAAATGGCCAAATTCCTCCAGCTGTGCTCTGCCCTGTATTTAAGAGGATGTAGACTAATTTTGACTGTAACTCTGCAGACTTTCCAGGAGCTGTATCACGATATGTATTCCTTGGAGTTGTATCACAGTTTGACCCTGTGTCTTTTTCAGCTCCTCGCCTTGCTTGACAGTGAGTTTCCAGCTTTCTTGTTGTTCCCTGCAGTTACAATTAACTTCAAACAGTGTCTTATCTTTAAATCAACCTACATTGAACCAGGCAGTTGCCTTAAAGAGAGACTGCTCTTACTCTTTTTCTGCACTTAGTCAGCTGCTGCATTGCTCCTTCTGCAAAAAAAAATAGAAAAGGAGGGAGAAATAAAAATTATCTGTTGAAATGAAGCAAGTGTCTTGTTGCTTCTTACCATGCCTGGAGCTTCTTTGGCTTTAAATGACATCTGTGTGTGTGACTGTCCCCTGAAATGGCAGAATAGCTTGTCTTATTGCTCCCTTGGGATCTAACTGAGCTAAATTTTGAAGACCGTGAACCTGAGGCAGCTCTGTTGGGTGTCTGAGATCAGAAATGGGAGCTGATTCTTTCTCAGGCTTGGTTTACAGGTCTGGCAAAATACCTGTAACTCTTCTCTGGGGTATTTATTTCAATTGCCAGATACGCATACAATTGTAACAGTCATAATGTAAGTTAAACCAAAATAATTAAGATTGCATCTCATTTGTGCTAAAACACACACATGCACCCCTGCCCACCCCTAAAGCTATCTGCCACTTTGTAAAGAAGTTGCTTTGAGAGTTAGAGCAGCCCCATCTCTCAACTGGAGTTAATGAGCAGTTGCCATTTCCCTCATAAACTCCATTTTTCAAAGGTTTATAACCTGGGTTTTATAATTTGCAGTGGGTTGAAGCTCAACGTGTCATTCCCCAGCCTTGTGTGATCCAGTCTAAAATCAGCAAAGCGTGGTTGCTGGAGGGTTTCCCCCCTGCCCCTTTAAATATCCCTTCTGTTCAGTCCTTACCTAGGCAATCCCAGGCTCATTACCTGCTGGAATTTGGCTCAAATGTCTGTGGAAAGGGGTAAAAAGACCTTGGGCCACAACAAAACCACTTTGTCTGTGGGGGTTGGTGCTCAGCGGTGTCCAAGTGTGATCCCCTTCCCGCAAGCGGAATCCCGGGGTTTTGTTCCAATTATACCAGTAACTCCAGATGAAAACCAGCAGATATGCACCAGTATAAAGTGGGGTCAAAGGCAAGATGACAGTCTACTCCTGACAGATACTGCTGGTTTTTTTCCACTGATTTTTTATTGCCCACTCCTATAAATCAGGTCTTTCATGGTTTGTAAGGTTTGGTTCCATGTGGCTACCCTCTGCTAAAGTGTCCGTTATGAAGTTTCAGGGCTTTATTTAAACCTTTAATTTAAAAAAAAAAAAAAAAAAAAAAGAAAGAAATCTATAAACTGTGTAACATTGGTTGGTTTTTTTTTTTCTTTTTCTTTTTTCTCCTTCCCCTCCTTCCTGCAAAAGAGCCAGCTCAGCCTAATACCTGTCTTCTGTATGGCCTGGCAGCAGTTCAGGACTGCTCTTATTTGGTTTGTATGGAGTTTGGCCACCTCCAGCTTTTTATATTGGCTACCTACAACTTCAGTTGACCCAATTCTCCTAGGACGTGCAGCATGGGCCAGCTGAGCTAGGCACACATGCATCCTGACAGCATGAGATTGATGCCTTCAAGACTTGAGTCTCACGTGTCCCCATGAAGGGATTTTTGGGAAAGGAGCGTTACGTGGGGAAAGGGAAAGCTTTGCAGATTGTCACTGGGCAAAGCCTTTTTTTTATGGCAGGAACAAACCTCTCCATGCTGGCGTCGTTCCTGCCTACCTCTTCTTTCTGAACGGTCCTCATTGACAATACCCAAAATCTAGGCAAACATTTCCTAAGCACTCAGCTCCCACCTGTGCTGCTGAAGAGAGCTTGTTCATTTGTGAAGAGGCTATTGCTGCCATCATGGTCTGGACATCGCTGGGTGGGGGCTTTGGAGTTGTTCTAATGTCCAGGTTTCAAATAGTCAGGGTCTTGTAAAATGAGCTCATGGTCTGGTTAAAAAATGTTAGAGGGGGATTATATCAACTTCTTTTTATGAATCTGGGCTAGGTGAATTTAGCTTTCTCCTAGTATTGCCAGTCTTCAAGCTCTGGTTCTGTAGCACACGTCGTGTCTCTAAATGCATGTTGTTAAATAGTTTACTTGCGTCTCTGTGTTTCTATTTTCTCTGTCATAAAATAAGTCTATTAGCCCATCTGGCAGAATTGTACTGTGCATGATTGATTAACATCTTCACATAAAAACCACTAGACTTGTACAAGACGTTTTTGTGAAGGCAGTAAGAACCAGTTCCTTACTTGACCAAAGGCTCTTTTGCTTTGTTGGAGTTAGTGGATTTGTCACTTAAAAGAAAAAAAAATTTAAAAAAAAAATGCTGAGCCTGAGGTGAGCATGAGAAGCTCCATGGCATGAGCAGGGGAAAGCATGGCAGCCGGCGCTGCTCCCCTCCTCAGTCCTTCTCAAGGCACCGAAGCCCCATGCCATGCCATGAGCCACGTGCTTTCCTAGGAGCATGCAAGGTGAGGCAAAGGATGCTGCATTTGAAGTGCCACATCATTTTTTCAAGGTTGTTTATTTATCAGACATCTGCCTCTGATATAATTAATGACACCCTCTGCCAGCGCTTCTGCAGAGGAAGGGGGTTGGTCGTGTGCTGGGCAAGCAGTAAGTCGAAAGTCTCAGCACACAGGAGTGAATAACGAAACAAGTGGGTCATTCTTCACCTCCGTGGTGGGGTCTGTGGGAGATGCTGAGCTCCGCAGGCAGTGTTGTCCCCTGTGGGTATTGCTGTCCTTGTCTTGTCATGGGAGTCTCCCAAAGATGAATGACAGTTCAGGATGGGAGGTGAAGTGCAGACACTGCTCCAAGGGAAAAGCTGAAAAAGTCCATCTTGATAAGGGTGAGGAGGACCTTGGATCATCTTGCATTGACTCTGCTGTAGCTCCAGTCATTTCCAGAGTCCCTTCAGCTCCGTAGTCCTCTAATTCATGCAAAAGAAACCAGGATGAGCTTGGTACACAAATATGAAATGTCAGTACTAGAGACATGGGAAACTTGAGCTGCTGTTGACCTTGGCCAAATGATGGTGCTGTGTCATGGTTAGCTAGCAGGAGGTGCTGCCATGCTCACGGCCCTGCAGCCTGCTCCCAAGAAGCCTGATGAGATCTGGGGGAACCGTTGGTGTGGTTTGTGCTATAGAAGTGGAACTTGAGAGCCGAAGTGCCTGTGGTGGTTCTGGAAGTGGACAAAATTCGGGTCACCTTTATGGACTGAGAGACAGATGAGGGAGAAGTAAAAAGCTGTGATTGCATGATGCATCCCTGTCTCCTCTCTATGGGTTGTTTGTTTGTAGTTTTTAGCAGGTCTATACTGAATTTGGAAGAACTTTCTTCATCTATCTCTGCAGGGTCAGTTGGGCAGTTTGGCAGCTTATCTTCTGTTTTCCTTTGGTGTTTTCCATTTTGTCTTGGGGCTTCCCCAGGTCTATAATTCCTTGTGGGAAAGTAGGGCGGTTGGTATCTTGCCAAGACAGCTCGCAGGGTACTCACAGGTGTTCCTGTGCAGAGCTGCTGGGCACAGCAGGAGGACAAGATGCAGATGTGTGGCTCAGAGGTGTCTGCTTGCAGGAGGGACACAGTATTTCATCTCCATTGATTCCTGGAGGGCCACCTCCCTGACATTGATGGGAGAGGTTTAGCTTCAGATTAATCCAAACTTTGTATCTATGGGGTAAGATCAATGAGTTCAGGATAAACCATCCTGAAACAACTACAAGCTGGTTCACCGTACAACAAGATGAGCTTGTTTCAGCTGCCAGAGGTGCAAGAGTATGGGAATCACTGTGGGTTTGGGGATGGACATGGTGGGATCCCCCTGGATCTGGCCAGGAGGGTCAGACCAAAGAGTTGTCATGGATGGGGCAGGCTCGTTTTGCATGGGGCCTTATGCCGATGCTCTGCAGCTTGGCATTGGGTGCCCAAGACAATATCTACAGCAGAAATGTCCTTCCTGGAGGTATTTCTGTGGATGTGGGAGAAGGGCCGATCCAGCTTATTATGGGGGATTATAGCTATTAATGTAGGTTGCCATGGTGAGTAATTAAAATCTTCCCACACGTCCCATTCCTGCGCCACAGCAGGTGCCCTGCTCAGCAGATGTTTTGCACACCGCATGCACAGGAGCAGCTTTTGTGCACAGGAGAAGCCCACAACATGGTTTCACCTCTAGCTGTCTTGGTCAATGAAAATGGTCCCTGGCTTGAACTTAAATAATGCTTTTAATGCTATTTTGCACAACATGGAGGAGCTGCAGGGTACAGGTTGTAATCCGTGGACGCTTACTGTCTTTGAGAATTACGTGTATGGTTCATAACTGTTGTAAAATGCATCAGATAATTGCATTAAAGAAAAAAACCTCTGAGGAAGGCCATGTGCCTTGTCTGGTACCAAGCGGAGGTCAGGCAGCTGCCTGTCCCGCAGATGCAGCCTCTTTTACCTGCAGGAGGTGTGTAACAGATGACGGCTCCCAGGTCCCGCAGCCTTTCAGTCTCAGCACCAAAGTCAGGTGTCTCCTGTAACATTGGAGCATAAATGGCATTAAGATTTCCTTCCTCTGCTTTTGGAGGTCTGTGGGAAGCCCTGTGATCCTGGGCATCGAAGTCAGAGCTCTGCGTGCTGGAGCAAAGATCTGTTCTTGGGTCCATCACCTGCGAGGGTCCATCTGGCATTGTTTGTAACAGATACAGGGCATCCTGGCCAACTGGGCTCTGAAAGATGATTAGTTCATCCCCAGATAGAAAATACAAGATCTGTCATGTCCTAGCTCTGTCTTTACTGTGACTCACCAGACTGTTTCTTGCTGGGCTTCTCCATTTCCACCCTGGAAGAGTGTCTGCCTTTGTTTTACACTTTGCTTTTTTTCTCCGTCGATTTCTTTGCAGCGCCTCTATTTGAATTGTCTAAAGGGGTTAGGAGGAAGCATGGATGTCTCCTGCGTTCCTCAAGGGAAATCTTTGACTTGAAGCTGGTGCAGCCTCTCCTCCTTCCTCATGCCTCTCTGAAGAGCAGGGTTGTGAGCCCAGATTTGGTCAGAAAGCAGGAGAGCCAGCGGGCGAGGACCACTCATCTGGTGAGCTGTTACTCGGGCAGCAGCCAGTACTCTGAGATTTTAGAGAGGAGGGAGCTGGTGCGACCGATGGGAGCAAACCCACTGCCCCATTACCCCACCGCACCCCTCGCGCTGGGCTGTGGCTCAGGCAAGTTGTTGCAAGGTATTGATTGTCAAAGGAACAAAAGCAAAGCATGAGTAAAGTGCAATAATCATGTGAGAGGAGAGAAACTAGAGAAGTACACCACAGGTTCACTTAACTCCTACTTGGTCGATAAGCTGCTTATTGAAACGCATTATTCTTCTGTTCCTGATTCCCAGAAGTGTCTGAGCTGCCTGGAAGACCATAACAAAACAGGCTGCCTCCTATGTCTGCCATTGATTTTAATGGAGAAAGACAGAGCACTGTGTAATAAAGTGTAAAAAGATGATTCCCCCAAAATGAATAGCACAATTGTATAACAAAGATGGTGATTATCATGGAGTTGTTTCATAGTCTTGTCTTTGCGCAACAAGCATCTGGCTGGCTTCTTGACATCGCCGTGCTTTTTCATAACTGCGATGTTCATTTAGGGCTATAACTAAAGCAACCACACTGGAAGGCGGGCTGATCCTCATACAGAGAGAAAAACAAGATCATTTAATTTTTGTTTCATTACTCTGATATTCTACTACTTAGACTATTCACAATTTAAGAGCAGGTATTTCCTTTTTCACTCCATTATTTAAAATAAGAGCTCCTGTTAAAACTGAATGTAATACAGATTTCTTTTGGATTTACTGGCTAAACAAACATAATGGTTTAGATGAACCTTTTTTTTCCCCCCCTGGATAAATGAAAAAAAAGTAGTCACAGAGTTACCAAAAATGTCTCATTCAATGACAAATTGTTTTGGTTTGGGGAATGGAAGGGAACAGCAGTGAGAACAGCTATGTTTTTAAGTTAAATTTAGGTAAATATAAAAGAAGAACAACTAAAAACATTGCACCTAGAAAACATTTGAACTGAACAATGGGTTTAAGAGTAATGCTCATGCTGATGTTGGCATAAATTTTTAGATTTCAGCATCACCCAACTTGGATTTTTTTTTTTTTTTGGCAAATAGGTTCTTTACCCAAGAGAATTTGCATGGTCTTAACCATAATACAACAAATATTAAAATCTGTTTTTAAAAAAACAAGGTCACTTTTAAAAAGTAAGATCTCAAGTATATATGTAGACCAGATGGGTTCTGTTTTCAATTATAGTTGGGGGTCTCTTTTTTTTGACACATTATTTCAAAATGAGCTTGAATAGAAGGAAAAATGCCTAATTCCACCTAAAGGAATGCAGCTGCAGAAAAAGACCTCATGTATTGTTTTAACTCAGTGGTTCCTGTAGCCCAGCCACAGATGCTGTTATTTGCCATAGGGCTGTAAGATCGGCCATAAACCAAGGAAAATATGATCAGGGCACTCTAATGAGCACGAGCCCTGCATCGTGTGGGAATGGTCACGGTGCTGAAGCCCGTTTTGCACTGCTTTGGTCGTGCTGCGCTGGCAGGTTAGAAATCCCCAGTTACAGGAGTGTGTTGGCCATCAGAGCTGCATCTATCTTTACAAAATCCAGGAGGATTTAATAACGTCCCCTTGTAAGAGCAGGTTAGTATTTGCTATGGCCCTGACCCTGAGCGCGGTGGAGTCGGGGGGAAGAGCCCCATCCTTGAGCAGGCGTGGGTGATGCCACATTCGGCGTTTCACCTGTGCCGGCTCTGCTGATGCTTTGCCACGCCGGCTCTGTCTGGGCGCTGGGGAAAGCGCTGCATCCCCTGTGCCTGCAGCAGCTCCCTTATCAATAGCCGCCACCGTCAATCTGTCCAGGCTTGTTAGCACCATATCGATCACACCCCAGAGGGCAGGTCCTCCTGCCAAAAGGCAGCCCTGAGACTGTCACAACAGCAGCTTTTTTTTTCCCCATATTACTGTATTTAGCCAGAAGTTGATGCCAGTAACCCAATCATTAAAACCTCCCTGGATGTTTGCTTCGTTCCTTGCTCCCCCAGCCATTTCAAATCAGGTATGCCCTGTCCACACAGGCCAGGACAGCTGTTACTTGAATCTCTTTCCAAGGACGCTTCTAAAAAAACCATTTCATGATGCTGGTCCTTTGCCAGCGTTGACGGATGCAATGTCCCAGCTTACTGGAAGTTCCGTGAGTCAAAGTGCACAGACTGAGCAGCAAAAGGCAGAGCAGTTGGCTCGAGTGCCTGACACTGCTTGCAGCAGAGCTGAGAGCACCTCAAACCCTCATCGCCCACACCAGCCCCCCCAAATGTCTAGCTGGCTTAAATCAGAAGACAAAGGTGGGGTGTGTGTCTCAGCTTCTGGTGTTGCACCATTTGGATGAGTACCTGAGGGGTGAGGGCTGGGGTCACCCCCCCCCGTCCCCTCCTTGCACCCGCAGATGTTTCCAAAAGCAGTTGGATGCCTTGAGGTCTCGGTGGTGTTGGCGGCATCCAATGTACTTTGATCTCTGGCTGCCGCAGGTGGGCACGGACATCTCTGGAGAGCTTTGGACAGTCCATCCCGTGTTTATAAACTGTTTTGGAGAGTTGAAACCTGTGTGGAGGTATGGGACTAACCTAAAGTCCAGCCAAAGCTGGAAAGCACTGTGCACTGCTTTAGGGCCATGGCCCTCACCCCTCATGGCCATCTGCATTTTGGAAAGGGTCGGGGTGCATTTTCAGAGCTGCTGCAGGGTTCTTCATCCCGAGAAGCCCCAAGGCAGCAGGGCACATGCACCTTGTTTTTAGCATGAGCTGGGCATCCACACTCCCTCCTCCTCCTCTCAGCCGGGACTCTGAGTGGAGCTGATGACCAAACTCCATGCAACCTCTTCATTCACCTGGGTTTCTAATTTCCTGGAAACCCTTCAGGCTTTCCAATGTCTTGCCAGCAATGCCACCAGATGATATTTTTTCATCCTAAAACCTCACCACATCAGAGACAGAGCTGGCCTGCCCACAGCCAAGCACAAGGCGTCAGCTGGAAAGACATGCGAGAGTGTGGGTAGGCAGAGAGGCCAAGGCAAAATCATGGTGAATTGAACTTTTTTTCTCTTCTCTGTCTCTCTCCAGGTTTGTGTCGCACCACCGCCCGCTCCCCAGAGACTGGTGTCACCCACAATAGCTTAGTTTTGAAAAGAAGGTGGATATGTATAGGAGAGAAGATATAATTATGGGTGGAATCTGGGATTTTTTTTTTTTTATCAGATTGTGACACTGTCGAACGCTTTCTGCACAAAGTATACTGTTGAAAAGGCAGCGATTGTGCCTTTCCCACCACCATTATCAAAGCTCCAGTCAGTCAAATCCTCCCTGTTATTAAATGCTGCTCTGCAAGTCTGCATTGTGAAGCTGAAGGATATAATCACAGGTGCCAGACATGGGGAGAGAGCTGATCCAAAGGTGTGAAAAAAAAAGAAAACACAAAGATGAGCTGAATAAAAACACATAAATGAGGTGTAAAAAATCAGATTACAGGGGGCACAGAAGGTGGGAGTAAAATGAAGCAGAAAAAAAAATCNCCCCCCCCCCCCCCTTTTGTTAATATAGAAGAAACAGGGCAAAAATGCAGGCCAGTATGCCGGCATATTTGCCAGTATTTGTCAGCCCCGCTCGAGACATGAAGTACTTGGGGTGATTCAGGCACTTCTTGGCTGCTGCTGTCGGTGTCACAGGGCCATCGGCTTCAGCCACTGGGAGCTGCGGGGTGCAGAGCCCCTGCCAGCGCGCCAGTGCCCCGCAAGTGGCTGGGTCCACGGTGGCTTTGCCAAAGCCCGGCGCCAGCAGCATCCATCTGGATGGTCAATGTGGTGTTCGGGGGATTGGGTTGACTAGACAGCGCTGGAATTAGGAATTGCATCCAAACGTTTGAAATTAAAAATATTAACACAGACTTAGGCTCTACGTAGAATATTTCCAAATTTTTCTGCCAGAGTGAATTAGAAAGGGAATTACATCTATCAGAGCTTCTGTTTCAAGGGTACCAAACGGATGCATATTGCCTTCAATGATAAAAAAGCATGTTCTGGTTGTGAAGCCAAAGTGTAATTTGGAAACTTCCTCTGACTGCTCTGGTCCAGTGATGTCAAGCTGGAAGGGTTTGCTGCCACCGAGCTTTTCATTTCAGGGTGTTTTCAGACTCAACCCTTGTTGAAGTGGACACATTCCTGCAGAAAATTTCCATTTTTATGAACTTGCATTTTTAGAAAACTTTCAAGCAGCATTAGCTCTGTCCTTTGAAGACAGCTAATACACCAAGAAACGAAATCACCCTCATTTCCTTTAAATATGGATATCTCCAGCCGATTACAGTGCCTCCCACATCCCTCTGTGCTGCCTTTGTGCATTTTACAAAAACCTCTGTCTTTTAACCAGGAGCTTGACCACAGCAAAACTGGAAACAGTTTCCCTGCACACAGCCAGCCTTGTGCGTAGCCTCCCCAGCATAAGATTACTTATTTCTGCTTAGGCTAAGCCTGTTTGTAGTCCATGTCAATTAGGACAAAACTGATAGAAGTACACCACACAGCTGTTCTGCAATAGGTTTGCAAAATCCTTTGAAAAATAACACTCTGAGGTCAACTGGTGCAACTCTGAACAGAGAAAGCTGGCTAACTTTTTAGCTGGCTTATAGAAACATTCCCGGGTAGAAGATCTATTAACAGGCAAAGCAATAGGTCACCTTTTCTGTGCATAAAATGCCAATAGCATATTAATGGAGCTCACAAAACCAACCAGCCCTTGCTTGCTGGGCAGGGGACAGGGATGCAGTCATGCTTATAACATAGAAAAACATAGATTTTTTTTGTTCTGCCCCAAGGCATCTTGGAAATTTGGCCCTATTGAGGTCAATGGGATTTTTTTTTTTTCTGGATTTTTTCCTGACTCTTCTCAGAGCTAAACTGAGCTCAGAGAAATATGTATGATCTCACCAGCAGAATTCCAGTGATGTTTGCTGGCCTGTTTTACGCATGAGGATAGCTGAAATGATCATGTGGCTTCCTTTTGTCCTTCACATCTACCAGTCCACCCTTTCTTGCAAACATTTTTCTTTTTGTTACTCTGAGTATCAGGGGTTCAGAGTATCACTTGTAAACTCAGCAGCACATGCATTGGGTGAGGTTAATTTTGAACATGGCAGGTTATCTCTCAAGCTAGCATGACCTTGGTTCAAATTCTACTATATTTCAGTTGTTAGGGATTTTCAGTGCCTCTTTTCTGAATGGGAACCTCTGAAATGAAATAATATGAGGTGCTATAGATCTGTTTGCTGGCAAGGTTATCACAAAGGCAGGCAGGACGGTTTGCCTCTGAGAGGATACACTATAAAGTCTCCAAGGTCTTCCCATAAAGTCTGTGAAATACTACCACTATGGACATGCGTCATTGATGTTTAGGGTCAAGTTTTCAACCTGACCCTCAGACCAGCTGAAATATGCAGCTTTATTATTGCGTGATCACTCTATCGTTCAGAGGAGTGATGCGTGAAAGCCCAAGCAGCCCATGCGCAGTGAGCTGGCATGCAAGGGGAAGAAGCGCTGCCCAAGACAGCGTTTCAAGGACACACTAAAGACTTACTTATCAGCGTACAATTTACCCCTGACGTTCTGCCCTCAGGTGCAGAGAGGTAGCTATGGACTTAATGTAGGAGAGGGCAGAGGTGTTCTGTACCAGAAACCAGCTGCCAACCCAGGGAGAAGTGCCTGGGGAAGGAAATGGCAGGGAGCAGCTCATGTTTTAAGCAACACTGGAAGTCAAGCACTATGGAAAAGAGTGGAGAACCTGCAAACCTGCAAAGCCTGAGTCACAATAAAATAATATTCATAGCTGGGCTGGTTTTGTATTTTTCAAGTGCCAAATGAGATTATATCCAAGTTCACAATGGAATGACATAAACCATACGTTCACCAGAGACAGAGCAAAAGGATTGATTTTTTTTTTGTCCAGTTCCAAAATATGTTGCTTTTGGGGCATTTTCTTGATGTTATTTGCAGATTTAGCAGGTTGGCTGATGAGGTGAAAAGAATTGTCCAGCTAGTGCTTGCTTGGCAAGGTTTACCTGACCTGGGAGATACAGCTAGAGGAATCAGCAGTAATGACATTTAGTTGTGGACATCTACAGCCACATGGTTAAACTACATGGCACAGCTCTTGGTATAACCAGGGAGAAAAATATGATTGTTTTTGTTTCAGATGCAGACTTCTGCTATTTAACACTGAAATCTTACTTTGCTACAAGCTATATAGGTTTAAATCTTTAGGTCTGACTGTGTCTAGTGGAGGTCAGTAATACTCATGCAAGGAACTTTTTTTATCCCAGGGTGTTCATGCTCATATACAGAAGACAGAGGTAGCCAAAATTTATACATTTCCTTTCAGGTGTTTACAGCTGCAGATTTCAATGAGAAAGCTCTTCACCAGCTTTAAAAAGAACAATGAAATAGTGTAGCAAGGGGCTGATTGCCACTCCGTGGGGAACTCCTGCACACATTATAGACTATCTGCCTCACACAATAATGACAGACAAGTAGATGACCTTTCTATGCTAATGATTTGGCTCCTCGATGAATTCATCCTATGTGATACAGGCAACTTGTCTTTACTCAGTGATGGATCATGTCATGGGATCCCAGAGCTTTCGTGTGTTAGTTAATGTTCTGTCAACACAAGCCCCTGAGAGATCGTCCCAGATGTCCTGGATGACAATTAAGCTCTCTTGAATGAAAGAGATGGTGCCTAGTGTGTCTCTAGGAGCTGACGCACTTCCTGAAACACAACTGGTCACATCCCAGCAGAAATCTTTCCTATGTCTGCTAGCTTACCTGCTGCTCAGAGCATGGAGCTCAAGTGCAATAGCAGGGTTAAAAAGCTACAGTAAAATGAACTGGAAAATATTGATCCAATTTAAAGCAGCATTACAAATGCCCAAATCATTGCATCCTAGCATTAACTAATTTTTAAATATCTAATGGGTTTATCTGCTCTGTTGCGCTTCATAATGACAAGTAAATGTGTTAGTGCACGCAGCTACTCCATCGCAGACATTTTGCTTCCCTATACCAGATACAGACCCTATATCTACCCTATCTCACACATCACAGCTCTGCAATTAAGTGCAATCTGAGAGAGAGCGGGAGCAGGGTACACAGGTTATTACCAACAGGATTTGGATGCCCAGCTTTTTACCTGTCCTACTCAAGGGCCAGTCTCACGGCTGCTGTGTACATCAGGGCAGCACCACACAGCTCCCTGGAGGGAAGTTGATTTAAAGCAAGTTGAACCTCAGCCCAGATATTACAGATTATGCTTGTGTTTACATATTAGTTGAAGATGAAAATCAGAATGAGGGTGGTAGAAGACATGATAAAAAATGTTTGATGTATAAAGACTTTCAACCTGGCACATAATTCCTTTGCAAACACTGTGGAGAAACCTTGTGTTTATACCCGCAGGGGAGGATCTACTGGCACCGTGTTCACAGCAGAAACCGGTGTCACCACCTTTCTCCCCAGGCTCGGGACTTTTAATAAAACCTTGGAACTGTGAACTAAAACGACGGGCACGTTGCCCCATTTTAAATCAACACAGTCCTGCAAACTGCTTTCTCTCAGCCCAGTTCTGCACTTTTTTATAGGTCCTTTTTTTCTTAGAGGGCTAATTTGCTTTGGTAGCTGCTAAACCCCACCTTGGCTTGGTGACAACTGATAAGCTGGTGTTGATCAAACCACATTTCAGTTTCCCATAGCAAGAAACTCTAATCCTCATGGGCTCACTAACAAAGGGCTGTAGACACCAGAGGGATCAGATCATTTATCAACATGCAGCATCAGATCACGTCATGAATTCTTAAAGAATGATGGGCACTTCAGCAGTAAAAAGCCTTAATTTGGTGATCACCCACCAGCCCTTATTACCAGTCCTCACAGTAGTTTTAGGGTTTTGACCTCATGGAAAACAAAAACTGCTTCTTACCTCATGTCCCATGCATGGAGAGAGCACGTGGCACCTGGACTGACCTGGCTTATGTGCTGCCTGAGAGGTGTTGAGGGACCTCCACTTTTGTGGCTCCTTTATGCTCCTTGACTCATTTTTGCCGACAAATGGCTGTCCTCAGGCTGGACTTGAGCCTTATAATCACATCCATCCTTTTTCCATGGACTCCAAGAATCTCTTGGTTTTCTATGATTCCCATATCTCTAAATCAGCCTCTCACAACTGTTCCCCACCTCACCTAGTGGCCCCTGTAGCCTTGAACTCCCACATTGAACCTAGCTCTCTTGCCCTGTCTCCCGGGGTCTCATTCTGCCTTTCAAATTCCTGCCCATCTCTTCACCTTCCTGCCCCACAACAAGTCCCATGGTGTCCTCTGGGGTCGGTGTCATAGAGGGCGGTGAGGAAAATGGACTCATATTGCAGAGCCCAACAGGGAGGATGTGAGAGCAGGTCGGCTGATGTCCTGCCCATACTGCGCTCCTCTGATAGTGCCCTTTCACTGCATGGAAATCAGCATCCACAGAATTATTGTCTCTTTTTTTATTGCTCTTACACTGCATTTTGAAGAGGTTGTAATGCGATTAGCCCCCCTCACTGCTTTACAATATACATTTTTATCTGGGTGTATATATAGAACAGGCTTTTTAACTGCATAAAGGTGTCACACTGAGGTTCAGGCCCTAACGTATGACATTATCTCCCCTGATGATTGCAGTCAGTACCTGGCTATGCATAGAAAAGGCTGTTAACAGGCTTGCGGCAGTTGCTTGCCAAAATGAGATGCACTCACCTGGTAAACGCAGGCAGCAGCCTGTTCCCCGAGGTCAGATCCTCAGGTGATGCAAACCAGTGTAGCTCTGCTAAAACCAGTGGAGCAGTGCCAATGCACACTGGCTGGAAAGCCAGCCCAGGCACGGGCTAAGGTGAAGCTGCATGGATGGGATTCCTCCGGCAGCCAGAGCTGTGAAAACCGATGGCTCCTTTTTACATCCACTCAGCAGATTTAAATGAGGCACTAGTGAAAACTGTGGAAGCAGCTGGAGTTTATGTTGGATGACTTCTAGCTCAAGCATTTCTGAAATTCTGGTTTCAACATGGTCATTCATAATATGGCTGCAAATATTTTTCTTTGATCGGGTGTTGTGGACAGGGAGAAAAGCTCCAGGCTTGCTCTCAGCATGCTGATGGCTTCAGGCTTGCAGGCAGATCCCAGAGCCCTCAGCATCCCCCTGCCCTGGGGGCCAGAAGGGTTTGGACCCCCAGTCTGGACCTGAGCCCCTCACGCTGCCAAGGCTGCTGGTGGTCTGTCCTCCTCTCAGCCCCGCCGGCTCTGGGGTTTCAGCATCTCCCCACACCAACATCCCCGCTGCTGGTAACAGGCTGCTCTCAGTCAAGCGCGTGAGCTCTCTGGTGTGCCTTATAAAAAATAAAACACCTCCAAAGGCTGATTAGTGTTGTGTCATTAAAGACCAAACCTAACCCTGGCAGTCGCTGGTGGGGTGGCATGGATGAGCTCTCCCACAGCCTCGTACAATAACTGCAAAACCCACTGGGCCACTCAAAGGGCTTGATTCACCCAAACCCTCTTTAGATATTAGGTTTAATAGTTACAGAGTTGGGTTGTTTTTTTTTAATAGACCAGGAAAATCCAGAAGATTTTTTTTTCTGCCTCCCAAATACAGTAAGATGTATGAAACCTCATAGATAAATAACAAATCTTTGCTCTATTCCTGGTGTTTAGTTTAGAGAAAAGGAAACGTTATGAGGCAAAAGCAACACTTCAAAGAGGTCTGTGTGAGCACTGGGGAGCATTGGGCTTGGGAGTTGAACAGTCACTCATTGAAGTGATTTCAAAGCAAAACCAATAACTAATGGTACTGAAATATCCCCTAACAGGAGTGGATATTTGCACCTCTCAGGAGCTAAAAAGCTCCTACCACCAAACCCTGAGATAGGAATGGATCAAGAGCAGAGACAGAAACAGTCAAAAATGAGTTTATTGTTGCAGGTTTTATTTAGAATTCATCCTAACCCATGGTGGGACAGGTGAAGATTCAGTGTCTTCAGCCCAAAGCTGAAAGTCATCTGTTAAAAAATAATGTCATTACAACAAGAAAATGTAGTAATTAGGTTTTCTGAGAGAACAGATTCAACTGCTCTGGAAGAACCCAAGTTACTAAAAATGCCAGAAAAGATTTCTAGTTTTTTTTCCAGAAGTTTTGGGAAAATATTTTCAAAATCAAGGAAATCATGTGTATTATATTGATAATTTCATTTGTTAAAAAAAAAATGCAGTCCAAATGAAACCCTATCCACTTGCTAAAGGGATGTCGCATGGAAAATATTTATTACCCCCCATAATTTTTGTGCAGTCCTTGTTAGTGTTTTCAGCACAAGCCCAGGAGCAAAGAATATGGAAATTGCTTCTATTTCAGATTTGGGGCACAACAGAAGCACTTTTGTCCCCAAAAGCTCATCTACTTCCTCCAGCTCTACTAGTAGGTCTAAATAAAAGAGCTCACCTTTCTGATGGAAATTGTGACATTTTCTAAATGGTGCTGCACCTGTTTAACTGAAGGTGTCATATTTAAACCAATTAGTTCAATTAACAGAGGTAACCATGCCCTTATTCTTCTTTGAAATAGCTTGTATTGATTTAATTAAGACTAAGTCCTTATTAATACATTTATTAAAGGTTCTGACTGCCTGTATAACCCCAGCCAAGTTCCTTCAGCCAGCTGCCCCATGAAGCCCAGCGGGAACTGCTGCCGGGCTGGGCAGGGGTTAATCCACCTCGTCCCTAAACTTGTCTGACTCGGTGCAACTTAAAGTTCCAGTCCCTTGTTCCCCCTTTTTTCTCTCTCTGGTTAACTGGTGAGCATGGAAGTGAAGATTCCCATGGCACAGCACTGCCAGTGCCTGGAGCCAGCTGTGTTGTAAGGCACCCTAATGCAGCACAGCTGGCTGTGGGGCAGACCCCTGAAATAGGGGCAGACCCCTGAAATAGGGGCAGCCTGCCTTAGTACCATGAGGAGTTCAGAGTTACTGGGGCTGGGAGTAGAGATATGGCAATCTCTGGAACTGCCAAGTGAGGACCCTGCAGAAGTTGGATATTCTCTCTTAAAACAGCAGAAGCAAGCCAAGGTAATGCCTGGGCAGGTTTCTGTCTTGGCTGGCTTGCCAAAGCTTTCTTCTTGCTGCTGTAGCACACCTGGGGAAGACAGGCTTCCCTTTGGTTTGCACTTCTACAGGGTATTTCATAAAGGGTTTCAAACTGTTAGCTCCCTTAGGAGGTGTCCCCTCTGCTCTCTGAGATGTGTCATGTCCTTGCAGGGGAGCAGTGACCTGCTCAGGATCTGAGGATCTTCTAGGAACCTGTGTTGGTATATCAAATACTGAATTGTTTACCCCGTGAATTAATTGGATTTGATGGCTATGGTCTGTCTTTGAGTTTAATGGGTGAAAAAAGACCCCAGGCAAAGTAATTATTGCAAATATTTGTTGTTTGTGTTACAGTATAGTTATTGTGTTTCACAGCCAGGGAAACTGAGGCATGGAGCGCTTTACAGAAATAATGTGATGCTGTTTTCCAGGTTTGTTATTAATTAACCATTCCTTATAATGCCTCTTGCAGCTCAGTAAGTACTCTCAGGAATGAGAGAGTTGCAGAAAATATATTCATGTGTCTTCTAAGGATTGTTGTCAAAAGCTAGAGTATACTTCAGGTCTCATAGCCATGAGTGCTGAAACACAGTTGAGATAGCGTGGCAAGCTTCTTGGAGGATAAAATAATGCAAACCTATAATCCATGTTATGGGGTCATCTGAAGGACCAGTCATACCGAATATGATCAAAAATTAGATTTCTCTGGTGGAAAAAATTTGATCTGGCATTTTTCACAGTCTTGGTGTCTTTGCTTTGAATGACTTCTTTGTTCTGCAGGTCTCGGGATGAAATTAAATCATGGCTCATGTAAATACTGATTTTTTGACTGGCTGGGAGCCAGTCCTATATCCTGTAGCTACTTATGCCCCCTTCCCTTGCATACATATGCTATGTTAAACTTCTTCCCACCCTCCAAACTGAGGAAGGTCAGGGGCATTTGTTACTTCTCTGGAAGTCTTGTGAGAGAAATCGGAAGGTGTGAAGGGCATCCATTCAGCTCTGGTGTGGGGCAATCCTGAATTTTATAAATATGGCAGCAACTTATGGTCCTTGGGGGTTTGGGTATTGCTGCAGCTGGTGGAGTGAGCTCATGTGCAGTTTTTGCCTCTGTGAATTCTTCAGGAACCACTTCTGACTCAGGGTTTTTAGTTGCAATTATTCTTCACATGCTTTGGCTGGAAAGCCACTATCAGTGGGTGGTGTGTGACACGTCCTCTGTGAGCGCTCGGTGATTGCAGTTCAGTTTTACTTGGTCTGTGACTGGTCACCAAAGTCATACAGTATCACTCTTACTTCCACATTGTTTTAAATTAGGGAGCAATGAATAACAGGCCAGGAAATTTGGGGTGAACACTAATTCATGCTGACTTTCGTGAAGCTTTTGGGAATTGCAAACATTTCCCAAATGCCCTGTGGTTTTCCAAATGCTCATGAGTCACAGCCAACCACTTTCATTCACAAAAATATTTACAAGATTGGGTTTTTAACTATTTAATCAGCTCTGTGAGGGCTGGAATTCTGTTTTCTTTTCTGACCGAAGTTGCTGGAAATATTCACGTGAATTTCAGTGGGATGTGGATCTGGCCTAAGTTGCTGTAACAGCATGTAATTATATACAAATACAAAAAATGCAAAGTGCATTAACTCAGAACCTTCCAGAATTAAAAGCAAATGCTCAATTAAGATGAAAAAAGACCTGGCCTGAAAATTGCCTTGTAAGACCCTCAAGCCAATGTAGTTCTGGCTATGGATTTATATCCTCCTGAGATGGAGGACATTTTATATTGGGTTTTTCCCCCCCCATCCCCAACAGGATCTACTGGAAACTGTTTAAAGGATTGGGATTTGGGAATAAGTTTCAGGGGAGATGGATTAGCAGGCAGTGGGTTGGTGAGAAGCTAAAAAAGACAACATATTGCATTGTTTTATGCACACTGCTGTTCTCAGCTGTGCATTTACACATATCTATTATATAGGAGTCTATTTTATATATATGCATTTCTGCTTTAGGAAAACTCTTCTCTTGTGTGATTATACTCATCTCTTATCAATCTCTATCTATGAACTACTATAACTACAGGCAATCAGTAAGATTGACTGATTTTGAATATTCGGGATCTTTTTTTTTTTTCAAAGATGGTATGCCCAAAACTTGAGTGCCTGGGCTCAAATGCCACAGCTGAGACAGATGCAGACAGAGGGTGGATAACTCCATTAACCACTTAAGGCGGTGCCTCCCTTGTGCTAGCCCCCAGCGCAGGTGAGCGGTGATGCTGCCAGTCCCTGCACAGGGTGATGCTGTGGGCCAGGGTTTGGGCAGGGGAGGGACCGAGCTGCCTGCCACGCCGCAGGAAGGATTAGTGCTGGCTTTGGTGCCTTAAATCCCCAGAGTAATCAAAGCCTGACACACAATTGCAGACAGTTTAGGGAAAGTGCCTCATTTGTCACTACACGGCAGTTCATTGTCACCAATGGCAGGCTGTGTAGGGGCTGCTGTCCTCTGTCCAAATCCTTGCCTGGTGCTGCAGCAGCAAAGCTCATCCCATTTGGGCAAATGGCAAGCTCATGAGCTTTGTTTTATTGAAACCATCAGGCTTGGCTAAAATGTTCAGTCTCAGAGCAAAGCCAATGACTTCATCCTTGGAGCTGCCTCCACGTAACCTTAGCTTTCACAGATCTATTAGGAAGCTCCCCGGGAGGGAAAGCCCAGCTGCCAAATAAATCATACCTTCCCAGCAGAGAGGTGTGAGATGCTCAACAGGAACCTGAGCTGCCTGGAAGGGGAGAGACAGGGGATCTTCTGCAGAGATTTTTCAAGCTTGTCCAGGTGCCAGCAGGGCCAGATCCTCTGCTGGAGCCCATTGGTGTAAATGCACCAGTCCTGTGGAGTTTTGTTGCTCTATTCCCAGTGAGGATTTGGCCAGAGCCTGTGTGTGTGGTAGGTAGGAAGGAGCCTGTAGTCAACTGTGGGACTTTTTATTTTTCTTTCTAATTAAAAGCAGATATATTTTTTTAAAACATTTGTAGTGGGAAACTATAATTTAGTTTTAGAATTTCCCATTTAATACTCCCCTAATGCCTGTGAAAAGCTTTGAGTTGCAGTTCATGATTTGAATCTTTATAGGCAATTAGCTGGAGAAAGACCTGGAGAAACGCAGGTACAGATTTGCAGAGCTTGGGGTAGGATGATGTGGGGAAGAGAAAAATCTACAGGATAAGAAACTTTGCTATAAGGCAGAGGAGAGAAAAGCCTCCATTATCTCATTTCTTTAAAGATGCTTGAGCATCAATGTTGCATGATCCAGGGGTCATGTCAGCAACCCATAACTCAGACTCGGTTGGACCAGAAGCCAGATTTCCACATGCGTATCTCTGCAGTGCACATCTCCTTGCATCCTCTGGATTTCATCTGTGGGATCTAACAGAGCCTACACTGAGATAAGGGACCCAGGGACCTGAGACTCCCCTCCAAGCCCTGCCTCTGTGGTCCAGCCCCAGCAAGGCCAGAATCAGTCATGAGGGTGATGCCATCTGCCAGAAGGTGCTGTTTAAAGGCCTCCTTTCTGGAGGACAGAGCGGGGTTTAAATCCCTGTTGCTGTGCCTGCAAAAGAGCAAGGGCTTAGTGGAATTACAAGGGTTGTCTTACATCAGTCTTCTGAGAAGAGACTGGGGAAAGGAAAATGAGATGTGAAACTTGTCTTATTTGTGCATCATTCAAGACTGATTTCAGAGGAGTTTGGACAGTGGGATGAGACTTTCAGCCTTGGCCCCTCTATTTAAACTAGACCAGGTTTTTTGCATAAGGACGTAGATGTTGCTGGATCAGGTTTCTGGTCCAGGTTTTTTCCTTGAAGACTTGCAATCTCCAGCTACTTCAGCAGACACAAAAATGGAATAATCTGATTCCATGAATTATTGGGGTTTATATCCCTCACCCCAGATCCAGTGAAAACTTTATTGCTTTTGTATCAAAAATGAAAATGGCTTCTGGCTCCCACGGTTTTCACTGGCTCAGATGCTTCATCTCCATGAACTGTCAGTCCTAAAACCTCTCCCATACTTTGGGCTTTCTCCATGCCTGGTTTTGCCCACTTTTCTGCGAGCACCTTCTGCTGCCACAGCAGAAAATGAACTGGGTGTTTGTGTTTAATTCCTCAAGGGAAGGTATTTCAGTCTACCTACCTGTGATCCAAAAGTGCCTATAGTGCCCAAAGACTGGAAATGAGAGGTGAACAAGGGGAAAGAAAGGGTTATCTATGCTGTTGAACATAGGTAAAACTAGTAGGTAGTTGGGCAGGTCAACATAATGTTTGTCTTGGCATTGAAGATTTGATGCTGAAGCTATGACTATCTCCAATGACTTTGTGTGCAACTCCTGTCAGGGGTGGCAGGTTGGGATGCCCCCAGTGCTGCAGCAGGTGCTTGCTGATTAATGGCACCCAGGTGAAATCAAGGCTACCTGAGATGGTCCATATGCTCTTCATCAACCTGCAGCTGTTTTGCAATGAATGTCTCTCAGCAACAGTCAGAGCAACATGGACATATTCTCACAGCTGAAATGGTGACTTGTGTCCTGCTGTTCATAGGTCTTCCTTGCAAGTCTGCTGTACAAAGCTTCCCATTTATGTGCTGTGGCCGTGCTGTCAAAGTATAAGTAATCACTTTCATACTTACTGAGCTGCATGGTCACCAAGGTGTAATATCTGATGGGCAACAGATGTCTGCTTTCTTCCAGGGTTTACAGCATTATATTATTGCTGTTATTTGCTCTGGCTCCATGCTGCCAGGGAGTGGAGGAGGGGCAAGTACTAATGCTGCCTGCTGAATGAATGGCACCTACAGTCTTCCTTTTGCTTTGGGGGGGGTCTAATTTAAGTGCTTGAATAATACCCACTGCTCACAGATTCAGCATATCTCCTCAGAAATGAAATTGTGTCTCCTGCAGTGGAAATTTCTGGTTTATTCAGATAGCCTTTATCCAAACACAGCAGCATTCAGCTAAGGGAGACTTGTGTTTCTCCAATGTCCCTGTGCCTGCACAATGCTACAGAAGATAAAACAACCTGTGAGTAAGATGAGGACCATGTCTCCTGAGGAAGTCTCTCACGAATATGACATGCTTTACCTTTGCATTAGCTGCCTGTGCTCAGGGACCAAGCAGGGATTTATGCCTCCCATGGTGTTCAGCAGCAGTTCACGCACAAAGTTTGCTGGTTTAGCTTGCTTGATGGAGAGAGTGAGATGGTGCCGCTGACTCTGCTCCAGCACTGCTGCATCCTTTTTGCTTTTGAAAAAGTGCTATGCAGCCTTAAACTTCTACTTCGATACCCTCCAGGAAGCCTGCTTTAACGCCTCAGCTGAAGGATGTAATGTGAGTCATTAAAAACATTTTTTAGAAGTCTGGAGGTGACCTATGGAGCTCCAGGAGACTGATTCTCAAGTAGCAGCAAGCAGCCAGTTTGTACCTGCCACCTCTGAGCTGACAAGCCTCTTGAAACAGCAGTTCTGCCCTCTGTGGAGAGGACTTGGCTAATCCTGAGCTGTTTTGGGGAGCTCCCAGGGGTGCTGCTGGGAAGTGTGCTATGGGCACAGTCATTGCTCAGACAGCCTCAATTCAGTCCAGACCCTGAGCCCAGTGCTTCCTATTGACTGCTCTTAAGCAGCCCCTGGTCAGTACTTTAAGCTCTTTGCCCCAAGCTTCAGAAGTGTTGAACTCTCTAATCTGTGCTGGCCCTCTGTGCACGGACAGTATTTGAGCTGTCTATCTGCAGATAGGGTAGCTGAGGAAAGACTGGAGACCTGTGGCCTGGCCTCCTTCACCCTAGGTAGGTCACAGACCTGGTGTGCTGGTGCTGATGGCCACGAGTGCTCCCTGCATTGCTGTGATCAAGGCATATCTGAATGTCCCCAGCAGAGCTGCTGTGCAGGTGGTTCAGTCCCTTTCCATATAGTTACTGCTGGGATCACAGCTGCCAGACCAGCTTTAAAAGCACCTCTGCCCTTTACTGTGGGTGTTGTGACATGTGGGAGCTGGTGGCTCAGTGGACATCAGTGGCTCAGCTGGTGGCTCTCCCTTCTCCCCTTGCAGTGCTCAAATCCACATCTGGAAGACCTGTCCCCTCCTCAGCCCTACCACCCGCAGCATTATCAGCATGGCCCTGATGCAAGTGATGAGTCAACATTTCCTGCCACCTCGCTCTATGGTGAGCCACAGACAGTTTATTTCAGCAGGAATTTGGGCTTTAAAACCTCCAGGAGACTGGGGCTATCTTAAAAGATGTATCACCCTCGATGAGTGCATGATTCAGTCATTAGAGCTAGAGGATGGAAAAAGAAATGCCAGCTCAGGGATGTAATTTGGCTCCATGGAGATACCTAAGCCTTGTCTGTGCTAATACTTGTAGTAATAGGTATTAAATTGGCTCATGTAGACACAGCCCTGAAGGGCAAGAAAACAACTTCACATCTCCTTTTTAACCTCTCTCTCTTTTCGAGTCAAGCTTTTTTCAGACTTCAGGCGTAGGGTGTCTGTACTGCTGTTTATGTTATGCTGTTGCCTGGAGGTCCTCGCTCATATGGCAGCCTGCCATGCCAAGAGCCGTGCACATGTTTAGGGAGGGAGACCCACAAGGAAGAGTTTAAAACCTACGTAGACGCAACAGGAAAAGGAATCATTTCTTCCTTTTGCAAAGTGAGGGGCTGGCTTGGGGTTGCAGGGGGTTAAATTCAGATGGGACGTGGCTGTGGTCTCCAGTGCTCCTCTCTGCAGGGAGATCTGTTTGGTGGTAGAACTCGCTGCATGAGAAGCAGCCCCCAAACCATTTGACCAATGCATGCATCTGCCTCCATGCTGGTGCTAGGTTACTTCAACATACCTGGCTATAAAATGCCTGATTTAATCCACCTGTGTTTCTGGAGTAGCATCCCAGGGCAGAAAGAAAAGACTTGTCTGTGCTATTGGTGGCCAGAGCCAGAATATGAACCTGCCTCTCCTGAAGCAAAATCTGGTTCTTTGCCACAAAAATATCAAGAAAGAACTTTTCCAATCTAGTCCGTTCACCTCTGCTGCAATCTGTTCAGGGAGAGACATCCCCAGCTTCTGCCTGGCAGGCGGGTCTCACCCTGCTATGGAGCAGTGCTGCTCTGGCTTCATTATTTTTGAAGATGAAAAGGCTTTTATGCAGACTTTCGGAATACCAAGTCACCATGTCACAAACCCTTGTCATCATCCAAGTTAGCCTTTGAAATGCCAAACACTTTGCCCATTGTCTTTGTAGGTAAAACAAAAATAAGTGGCATCTTTCTACAACCTCTGGAAGAAAAACCTCCGTGAGTTGCTGAGGTGCTGCTCGAGTGGCATCTCAGATGAGAGCTTTCTCGCAAACCCGGCTCCCCAGCAGTTCAGGAGCCATGCATCTGATCAAGCTCTCTGCAGCAGCAGATTAATACTGTCAAACATAATGAAGGGAAGAAAAATATCACTGAGGCAATAAGGGTGAGCTGGATCAAGCTGAGTCCAATTCAGGAGATGAGTGTGCCTGTCCCATCATGGGCTTTTTGCATCTTAGGTGTCATTTAAAAATGCACTATTCAAATCTTGTTTCTTCTACAGTCCTCTCTTAGCAGGAATAATGGGCCCCAGCTCCTCTGGTCACATCCAGGGCTGAATGTGCATCCACGTTACAAAGGCATTTGTATCTGGAGTCCCGTTGTGCTAAGATTAGAAGGTCTCCAAAGCACGGAAGTCTCTTGGTCTCTCTTCTGGGTTGGGCCCATTTCCAAGGTAAATGCAAGTATTTGCAGACGAGCTGTGGAAATGAATGCCTTACCCACTCTGGGGAAGAGAGAGGTCTGGAGAAATATTATTACAAATTCCTGGCTTGAATGACTATTCTTATCTTTTCCAGGGGCTGTACCCCCAGCAGGGCAGCACTGAGTGGTTTCAGTGGTGCATTAACAGTGAGACTAGTATGTCAGGTATTCTTCCCAGCAGGACTTTATTCTGAAGTATCTTTTCTTTTAATTGTTGCCTTTCCATTTTTGGTGGCAGCTTCCCGAGTGAACAATGGACTGTGGGAAACCTTGGGACATCCTGGCTCCACAGTGTTGGCTGAAAAGAAAATTTGCGCACCTGACCCACCCCTGCTTAACAATGTGACTGGGGAAGAGCTGTTTGCTGCTGGTTAGGACAGCAGAGCTCTCCTGATGGCTTGGAGCAAGGATGAAGAATCCTAGAAAAGGTGCAGTCATACTCCACGCTTCTTAGCACAACCACCAAGGTACCCCAGTCCCTTTTATCACCTTTATCTAGGCTACTGGACATCCTTTTCAGTAAAGGAGAGGAAAAAGTCCCAGAAGCTCTCCCAAAATACTATTAAGTCTGCACAGGAGGAACCTGAAAGCAATGGCTTCATACTTCTTCTCCTAAGAGTTTAGAAGCAGGGTAGAAACTCATTTAGAAATACCATGGGGGAGGGAGAGAGAGATAAAAAAAGTGTTGGTTTGGCACAGGTCAACGCTCGGATCAACTCCTGCCCAGGTCAAAACAATGTGTGCTTTGAACTTGGGGGCACCCCCAGGAGCTGAACCCCAGGTCCTCTGGAGGTTTGAAGGCATTGGGTCTGCAGAACTGGGGCCGCTAATGCAGTGGGCCAGCTCTTCTGCTGGTGGAGATGGCCTTGCCTTCACTACAGTGGTGTGATCTTGGGGGGGGGTTAGGTACGGTGTGAATTGTGCTGGTGAGCTTTGATTGTACGTCTAGTCATTACACCACTCCTCGCTGAGGGACCAGGACCTGTCCTCCTCAGCAGACATGGACTGAAGTCCAGACACAGAGCAGCTCCAACAACTGAGCAGGCATTTACCTGTATCTGCTGAGGGCAAGGGCTGGTGTGACCGCAGGGCACACAGGCTTCCAGTTTTTTCCCCACCATCACTGGTGTCCAGGTTAAACACCAGCACTCGTGGGTAATAACACCCTGGTCACTTTACTCAGACCTTTCCGTGGGATGATAAACTGCTACCCCAACTTCACACAACGTTTGGGTGGCATTCATCCTTGGGAGGAGAGTGCTGCTGACTTGCTGCTGTTTGGTGTCGTCTTCCAGTTCCATGGATGAGCTCTCCCCTGTGCACTGTGTGTTGTCCAGCCACTGTGTCCAGTCTGCTGTGAGCATGAATCAGCTACAGGGGTCTGCACAGAAGTCATTCCCCAAACCAGAATGTAGAGTCCTAAATTGCTTAGGTGGTAAAAAAAAAAACAACAAAAGTAATACTCTCCAAATTGCTATCCTTTAGCTCAAGATGCTTGGGCCTGGAGTTTCAAAATTCAACCCTGTTTTCAACACACATGTGGAGCCAGCTCATGTAGATGTGTGGCCAAGCAGATTCTCTGCTCCCTAAATCTGCAAGACAAATCTTTGAGAGCCACGAATGCGCTATACGTGTTTCCTTATTTATCCCTTAGCCCTCCATGACTTGGAGATCACTATGTAATTTTGGATTGAGTCTTTGTTTGAAAGGTTTTCCCACACTTTACCCCTCAAGAGAATTTGTTCACTTGGATTTTTTTGGCATCATTGTTGAATGTTTTAGGTTATCATGAGAGATCCTGGAAGTCACTCCAACAGCAACAGGTTTGGTCCCTTCTCCTGCAATAAAGTCTGAATAAATTATCTCTGATGTCAGTGTATATGGCATATCAAAGTGATTTGGCGTGGTCTGTGAAATATATTCTGTATTAATCTCCCCCTTACCTGTAAACTAGGTGAAGAAGCATACACAAACACACAAATTATTTTATGTTTTTCCTCCAAATCAAAAAAACCTGTCTCTGTGGTCCTATTATCTCCTCTTATTAAGTATGTTTTCATGCTGTGCTTCTTTTTTTGCGCCCACAGTCAATAACAATTTAAATGATACTCTTTGATGCCCTTTGTTCACATCATTTATTTCCATCTCTTTATCTGATTTTGCCAACAGGACCTAATTTGAAAGAGGCTGCAGTTCAGCGGCAGGAGGGATTTAAACACTGTTAAGACTGACATTTTCCCTCATCTCACATCCCGTGGGGTACCTGATTGCAAATTTATAATACACCAGAGGTCTTGCCATCAGAAGATACAGACT
Organism: Pandion haliaetus; assembly: GCA_013401275.1. Taxonomy (NCBI): domain Eukaryota; kingdom Metazoa; phylum Chordata; class Aves; order Accipitriformes; family Pandionidae; genus Pandion; species Pandion haliaetus. The sequence goes on along the minus strand of VYZV01012689.1, from coordinate 85,583 downwards.
TACAGTAACAGCAACTAATTTAAAAAAGATCTCCAGCGCATCAGTGTCTGGGGCTGGTTTACACAGACTAATTAATCCTTATTTGACCTGAATTAACTCTTAATCTGTGTGAAATGAAAGAGCTTTATGGGGATACAGAAAATTTTAAAAGATGGAAAATCCTTTCAGAACAGGAGGTTTCTGCAGCTGAGTGACTTCTGGATTAAAATACTCGTTGGCTGCTGCTGTGGAAAATTAGCCATTTCATTCTTTTCTATTCCCACCCCTCTGTTACTAACCAGAAAATACAGAAGAGGGGCAGAAGATTTTTTGCCACGAGCAGTTGCTGTCCCTTGGTAAGCAGTGCAGAAGCAGAGCAGAACAGTTGTCCCTGCTGTTTCCTGCTGATATCTTGGGTTTATCAAAGAAATCTGCAGGATGGCACAAGGGAGAAAGATCATTTTGGAGCAGATCTTCCCCTTGATGTCCCCAGATTGCACAGTCTCCAGGTGAGAGATGGCTGCTTTACTTCTTGGGAGCAGTCGCCTTAGCAAGGACCGCTGACATGAGCACTAGGTAAATATGGAACTATTGCAGTGGATGTTCCCTATGTAGCCTGCTCAAAAGCAGGGGGATGTCCCCATGCTGTATCTTTGGGGACAGGGGGACTTGTACAGTTGGAAAAAAACAAGCCTGAAAGTTTGAAAGTTTCTCCATCAGGTTTGGTAAAGGACAAGCTCGATCAGATGTCCTCATGCCTCAGAGGACTCTGCTAGAGCACAGGATGAGCAAATGGCTCATCCAAGATGATCTGAAGAACATGAAGGGATGAACATATCCCTGGCCACAGTACACCCTAAAGCAGGGGCTAAGTGGGATGTCCTGCGTTGGAAGTGGGAATTGGAGACCAGAGCTGGAGCAAGGATAAGTCAAGGCCACCCTGAATGTGAGAAAACTTTCGCTGCTGAGCCCTAGGGGGATCTTGTTCGGTGTTCATGGATGTGTTAAGGGCTAGCCAGGACTTTGGGAAGCTGAGGAAAAAATGAATGGCTGGCGAAGGTTGGACCTGCACAAGTAACCTGGTGTTTTGATTAGATTTTGTGTCATGCTGTGCCAGGTGCTCCTGCTTGTGGAGACAGAGGTTCCCTCAGATCTCATCCCTGTTTTGCTCTTCTCTGTATTTCACTGGGCAAAGATGGTCAAGAGGTGCTTGGGGGAGATCAGAGGACTGTCTGTAATGTAGTGATGAGCCAAGTGGGCCTGGCGAGATGTCTCTCCCAGCTCCAGGATGGCAGCAACTTATCTTTCTCCTTTGTTCTTGGGACACTTTTTTTTTTTTCAACCCTGCTTACCTATTATTTACCCTATTTGAAATTCCCACCAATATAGGACCACCACACCTTATCTGAATACCTAAAACAAAGGGCAGGATCCTTATTTCCAATTCCTGATGTGTGGACTGGTCCAAAGTCACCCAAGATACCTGAGGCAGAAGCAGTGTGATCCCCAGCTCCCTGTATAGTAGGACCTTCCCTGCCATCCTCGGTAATGTTGCTGTGAATGCTGTTATTATTGCATTAAATGTCCACTGCCCCACCCATGGCAGAGAGGCGTTTCAAAAGATGCTACCGCATTATGCAGAATAAATGTCACCCTCTCAAATCAGCAAGCTGTCGAAGGCTTGAGGTAACCCTTTAAAGGTTATCCGGTGCTGCTTGTATCTCTATTTTCAATTACTCCCACTTGTTGGCTTTGAAGTCTTTAGTATGGAAAATAAATCATAGCTCAATGTGCTGTTCCATCATTCAGTAATGCCTGACATGACAGTCTCAGAAGAGCACAAGATTATAGTGATAAGGGTCTAGTTTTAAAATGTTTACCATTTCCTAGTTGAATCTTTGACCTCAGACTGCATTAATGTTGTGCCATTTTTAGGTCTAATGCCAATCTCTGTCTTGCAACATATCATCATTTTAATGCCTGATTTACACTCTGAATTATGGTAATTTATTGTAATAGTGTGATTTGACCTTTTCAGTATTTCCTATTTTTATTGGCTAGATGTTTTGTCCCTTTCCCCAGAGGTTAGCGGGACTTTGGGGGGAGTGGAGGAGGCAAGCGAGCCTATCAAAGCATGCAGTGCTGAAAAGGGCAAAATGCAAGAGCACCCTGCTATTTCAGGGACTGGGGAATGCATGGAAATTTAAAGGTGATGTTTGTGACAAACCCCATGCCAAGAACAGAGATGACATGTTGTCAGCCTTAGAGATGAAAGGGCATCTTCAGGAATGGCTGAAGTGATGTCCGTGAACGTCCACGTGTGAAGCAGGATGGAAGGGCCTGTTGTGCCTTCACAGCGCCAGCCTGCGTCTCACTAGTGTGGAGGTTGCCGTCATAGTTTGAAGCTGGTATTTATGATTCCAGCACAGCGAAATGCCCTTGAGAGTGGATGGGTCTGGTTTTAGAGGAAATCAGCTTTAGGAATTGGAGTGTGCCCTGACAAGGGAGCAGAAATGTAAAAGGCCAAGAAGGAAAGTGAAAATATAATCCTAATTGTTTCTCTTTTTATTGCCATCTGCCCAGAAACACTACTTCTCTAAGGTAGGATTTGCAGGCATACAATGAGAAAAGAAAGTGATAGCTTACTATTAAAAAAAAAAAAAGGAAAGAGAAAGAAAACCCAGAAACACTAAAATAATCCCCTACAACAAAAAGCTTTGATAAAAGCAAAGCTGAGCCTGAGGGTGATGCTGCTTCTTCACCCTGTTCTTCACTATCGACTTTGTTCCAGAGGACCCAGCCTTTCCTTTCTGTTTTGGAGTGGGGTTTTTTGTTTTGGTTTTTTTTTTCTTTTTTTAAGGACTGCCCTTCAGCAATCCTTTTGAAATAAGTATTTGTGCCTGGCTCTGGAAGGGAACAGCAAAAGCAAGCAATCAGCTCTTCTAATGGCCATGTTGCCTTTCTGGGAGCAGCATCTTCAGCCTTTGCTCTCAAGGAGTTGGAAAGCACTGCAGAGTTGGGCCGGAACTCGAGCCTTCCAAGAGGCATTTTGAAACATTTGCTAATAAGGGCTCAGACAAATATGGATCTAATCCTACTCCGGAGGGGTGGCAGTTGCTGTTATGATGCTTTGATGGGAAACAAGTAGAGCGAAATAAAAAGGCAAAGCAGGTGCTGAGAATCTCTTGCCCTGAAAGTGAGTGAAAGGTGTTACTGGAGCTATTGCAAGCGGAATAGGTTGGAAACGCAATGGGACTGGACTCATCTCCTTGGGTTTGTACAGCTCCTAGCACCATTAGGATCTGGTACCTCCCTTGGGCACTTTTGCCACACCAATCATGAATTACAGAAGCATGAATTTTGTCCAAAACCAGAGGGAAAGCTAATAAACATGCCTGGAGAAGGCATGATGATCCTGCTTAAGTGTGCGGACTGAGGGAGTGCAACAGCCAGGACTGCAGCTGGTGCATGAAGCACACTGGTACTGCTCACTGCTGCGGCGTGGCTATTACTGACCCCAAGGCAGCAGATGTAGGCCACTGTGATGGATTAACAGTGACATTAATGGAGACCATAAAATGTATATTGTGCATATATGAAATTGTCTTTTCAGGTGATTTGTTTTCTCTTGAGCCATCCAATTCATCTCCACCGAAGAGTTAATTTATGGTGTTTACCCAAAGTGACCAGTCCAGGGCAGGAGCCAGGGTGTAGTTTCCTAGTAAAAGGTCTCCCTTCAGCTTAGCTGGTGGACACGCAATTCTTCTTGCTCTGTGTCTGCACCAGGTGTTTTATAACAGGCAAACATCCATCCTTTCCAATTCATCCCAAAGGCCATTTCCATTACCCCTTGGTTGGTTTGACTAGAAATAACAAAGCTTCCCAGTGCTGAACTTCAGTAAAATACTCTGAGTATCTCATACGAGATACTTGACAGTTACACAGTGCCTAGGCTTAAGCTGACACTTTTCAACAACTCATGCCCCAAGTTACAACATTGGTAGGAGTTTAGTGCCTCTGAGACTTCTGCCCCTCTGTCAAATCTCGTTAAGATTGCCTGCAGCTCATCTCTCCTAATAAGCACTGGTACCTACAGGCTGTTCCCTTAGGTACACCCAGATGCATTTGTCTTTTTACCTGACAAAACCAAGGCAAAAGTGGTTTTAATTCTCACTGCACTGAAGCCCTTGAAGAGGCTTGGTTTTATCTGACCCCATAGAGAAAGACTGCTTCTGCCCTGTAAAGCATATTTTGGACGTGCACTGCATAAAAGCGTATCTTAGGAAGTAAAGGCAGCCAAGCAGGGCTGGTGGAAGTCAGGATCTGAGTTATTGTCACTGATTCCCTGGATGACTTGGGACAAGTTTCCTTCATTTTGATGCTTGTTTGCCTTAACTGTAGCCAGGCCAACAGCGAGCTGGGATTTGACAAGGTCAGTCTTGTTTGCGCAGGTCCCATGGGGTCCTGATTTGGGACGTTATGAGAAATCTGCTGGTTAAAAAAAAAGGCAATTGGGAGTTTTAGATACAGACAGCTATTCTGTAGGTCCTTATCACTGTCCTCATAGCTAGCCAGTCCGTATCTAAAGGATGACTAATTAAAATACAGTAGATGTATACTGTAATTGTAGGCTGACAAAATCATCGCCTGTTGGAAGGGAAGCCAAACCAGAGGTGGGTATTCCTGAGCAGTCAGCTTTCCAAGCAGTCTTTAAAAAAACCTACATGAAGTGTGATTTTATTGTACATTTTCAATCCATTCAGCCAATTCTACAGGGATATAGCCAGAAATACACATGCGTTAGATGCCTGCTTTGTACATACGATCACCTTCATTAGTTTGATGTGCAAATGGTTACTTAGAAATACTAATATCCGTGGTGAGTGGTTTCAAACGACTACACACACAGGCGTATAGCTCTGTAAACATATTGTGTACACTGGGGCCTTTGAAAACAGCTCCTTTTAAGTTTCCACTCGCATCCTGTTACTGAACTGGGATTTTGCACAAATATTTTAAAATAATTGTTTTAACATTTTCATGCTTGCTTTTAAAGTAGATCATCCTCTGTGATCACTGACAATGGAAACAATTGTTCAGTGGTCTCTTACTCTAATCGAGTCAATTTGCTTTGCTGGGATTTCCCTCTCCCCTGTATTCAGCACTCAGAGTGGTAGGACCAAACAGAGTGAAGCGGATCTAATTAACTTCTCTCAAGGGTATTGACTGTCTGCAAAGGAAGAGGAAAGCAATGAGGAATACATTGAGAGTTGAATCATTGCCAACTCACAGACAGTAGCACATCTTCCTCTTGCAAAACCAGGGTTCACATAAATTTCCTTATTTGATTGTGTTTCCTGTTGCATAAAGGCACCAGAGGCTATGTGAACTATGGTTTCTGAAGACAGAAAGTCAAAAGGAAATAAAGCAAAAGTACTTTGTATAAACAGTGGAAATTAGAAAATCATAATTAGCCTTCATTCATTAGGAGGTTGAAAAGTGAAATGTAAAGTAGGTTGGTGTATTATCTTCTCTCATTTAAGGTATACCCATGTGCCTACATAGAAAATGAGCCTGACTGAAGATCAGATGCTACCTTCACCTCCCTTGAAAACCTATGGGAAGAGCAAGGGCTTCACATCCATGCAAGGCAAGCCCAAAGTTTGGAAAATCATGTAAACACAAGAAGCTGGTGCAATACTGGGTCCAGCAGTGAGCTTTAGCAGGGAGCTCCTGCAGCGATGCTGCTGATAGGAGTGGGTGCAAGGAGGGGTGCAAGCTCAGCTGGAGATGGTGACATGAGGACAGGAGACAGACTCCTCTGATTTCCATCCACTTGGCTTTGAGTGTTACTAAAGATCAAAAGTTTATATTAGCATAATTTTAAAAATAACAGCCAAACTGCTGCATGCCTCGGTTTCCCCAGTTGAAACTGTGGAGTAACAACATGCAGACACTCAAGAGTTTAACCCATGTATGTTCACCTACAGTATCTCATAATGAACTGCTCTCTAGAAACTGATGTCAGCTGGATGCACAGGATACATAACAATGCTCATTCATGTGCCATGGTGATAAGAACATCACTGGGCAGATGGATTGTACCTGTGGTGAGGCATGCAGCATACTTGTGAGATGGCAACAGCCTTCATCTCTAAGAGTGTTTGCCAGAGAATTTCTCATGAAAACAGCCACAGAGGTGCCACAGGCATTGTCACCTCGGGCTAATAAGAATCCATGCTTGTCTGTAATTAAAAAGTCATTGTCACTCATTGACACAAACTCAAAAGGACTTTCCTGGTATCCTTGAAATTCTGGTGGGAATATTTGCTTGCAGGACACGCAGTTTCTTCCAGCTGTAGCATTGTCACAGGGTCACCTCTGCTTTGGAGACCTGGACATCTCAAGGCAGGGAGGAGTGGAGGGAGGCTGAAATACGGTTACTTTTTACTCTACGAAGTACAAAGGAACCTTTACACCTCTCTCCTCTGCAGCATTAAAAAGATAGTAAGTCTTTCTGACCATCACACTAGGATAACATAAATGAAAATGGTATGTCAGGCTAGCCAAGGTAGCCTGTGAGCTACTTTCAGATGTCAGAAGTTAACAAAGTGCTGGCTCTTCTGCTAAATTGAAATTCTTTCTGAACGTCCCCACTTCTGACACAATCCGTTGATTGTCATCTTTATAATACCATGTGCAAATAAATACATAATTGCATCTTGCCAAAATGTATTGCCATTCAAATTGTACCCATAATCTGTGTGTCTAACGCAATCTCAGTGTTTCCTAATGAATACATTTCCCTACCAATTTCTGCAAGATGAGAGCCCTGGTCTTGCAATTTATTCAGCAGTAGTGGTGCAGACGTGTGTGTGCCTTCGGAAGGGGGAGAGGATCAGGGGTGGGGAAGGAAGAGGGGAGGGACATTGTCAGCACCTGCGTCAGCACAACATCAAATCAGATTACAAGAGACATTAAAGGTGTAACCTGAGCAGAATAACCCTCTTCTGGGCACAGCTGTGAGCAGCGTCAATGCTCTCAAAATACTTTGCTGGTGCAGCATCACCTGTTTAACAACAGGATGTTTTACAAGCCTTTAAACTCCCTTGCGTCTTAACACCTTCTTTTAGGAAGGCCAGGCTGGGTACTAGCGAGCTTCAGCTGTTGTATTGCTACATGCATTACACCAAGCTTGCGTGGGCTCTTGGTCCCTCCAGTCCTCTTCACCCCATTGGGTGATGTCCTGCTCTGCAGCCCCATCAGGCCACTGCAAAGATAAATGCCAGCTCTTTGCTTGTGCAGTAGAAGAGCAGGAATCACTCACACTGGGATAGAGATGAGTGATGAACTGAGGTGGCTGCCTGGCGTTAGTGCAGCAGAGTATTTCACTGGAGGGTGCTTCAGAAAGAGTGATTGAAGGCAGCCTCCCTGCCCTGTGCTAGCTCTCCTTGCTCACCAAGAGCCAGAGCTAGAAGCCATTTGCACTAACTGCCTCACTGAGCTGACAGCCTTCTTCGCCTGTACTACTGAACGCAATGCATGGGAAAACACTCAGAGTAAGAGTTTTCTCAAAGGACAAACGTAAATAGCAACAGATCATCCCCCATTACCTTCCTAAACAAATGCAAAACATATTTGCCATCAGCAAAGTGTTTTATGGTTCTCACCTCATTCATACTTGTTTTATAGCTTTTGCAGCTCAACCCACAGGCTGTGGTGGGACAGCCCTGTCAGTGAGTGACCACAAAGGCTGACTTGTGACCCTGGGATGGTTTAGCAACACCAGTGACTGGTGCTGGGTAGAAGCATTGCGAAAAGACTGATATAATGATGGGGAAGCATGAAGCAGCTGCCATGCTCCCTTCCCCTCTGCTGGGGTGAAGGGATTCACATGCATTAGTAGGAGCAGCTGCTTACACCTGGGTGTGTTTGCACCCTACTTTGCCTCCTTTCAGGTGAGTAGTGCTAAAGTAATCTAAGATACCTAGAGCAGCAATAGTTATTAAATGCCATAATTACCTGTATGCTAAAGAATGCCCTATTTATATTCAAATATATTCAGTTCAATGTGTTGTGCCACTGCACTTAATAAATAGAGCAAAAGGTGGTTTATAGGCCAGGGCTATGCTTTTATCAGCTTTCTGCTGTGGTCATCAATTAAACCATTAAATAATGAACAGATTGGCTCAGCTCTATTAAATTATAATCTTCAGTCCCATACATTCTGTAATTTCTGCTGCATGTGCTGGGAGTGTGCATGCTCCTCTCTTTACAGGCATCATTGCTCAGTGAGGTGTTGAGGAAGGCTGGAGTCTGCTGCATGGCAGAGCAGGGGCTTGGCATTTTGGTACAGTGAGCTCCTCGGTGCCTGGGTAGCATGCAGAGCTGCAGCCCCACTCTTCAGACTCTGCTTTAATAAGAGTTTTGTCCCCAGCAACACGTTGGATGCCTTTTCCCCAACAGGAACTTAAATCCTAACACCAGAAAAAGCACACTGGAGAATCGTATTTCTCCCTTTGTTGCCAGTAAACGCAATGAGGTCTGGGGAGACCAGCACAACGTGGCGATTTGTTGTGAATGTCTTATAAAATGCTTAGCCTTTCCTTGCCTCAGCTGCCCTTTTGGGTGAAGCAAGGGGAAGCAAGACTTGACAGAAGGGTTATAAGAAGAAATCAATGTTTCCAAGGTACTACTGTAGGGTACCACTGCACTTGGCTGGAGGGAGGTATGTTGCATCAAGGCTAACAAATTAAATCTGTGTCCAGGGCTGCTCCAGAGCTCAAAAAGCTTACGTGCAAGGACCCAAGTGTGTGTGCAGCCTGTGAAATGCTGTGGTGGGTGCAGTGTGCCTGGTGGGAAAGAGCCCTGCGACCTGCCAGCTCCAGGCTGTGCCAAGGCACTGGGAGCATGCTGGCCAGGTGGTACGGCCACAGCAGGCACCGCTCCAGCAGCTTAACCACAGACACGGCTAAACCTGTCTGAGTGCTCAGGGACATTCCCATCCCCACTTACCTTGTATTGGGTTTGTGTGGCAAGGTTGGGTTTTTGGGGTTGTTTTGGTTTTTTTTTTTTTTGGGGGGGGGGGCAGTGTTTACAGGGATGGCTTCTGTGAGAAGCTGCTAGAAGCTTCCCCTATGTCTGACAGAGCCAATACCAGCCCGCTCTAAGATGGACCCACTGCTGGCCACAGCAGAGCCCATCAGTGATAGTGGTAGCACCCCTGTGATAACACATTTAAGAAGGGAAAAAAAGTTGCGGAGAAAAAAAAAAAAAAAAGGCATCTGAACCGAG
>VYZV01012689.1:7566-75993 GCA_013401275.1 Pandion haliaetus | reverse complement strand
AGCAGTTGGTGAAGAACTGCAGCCCGTGGGAAGAACCCACATTGGAGAGGTTCATGGAGAAGTGTCTCCCATGGGTGGGACCCCACACTGGAGCAGGGGAAGAGTGTGATGAGTCCTGCCCCTGAGGAGGATGAAGCAGCAGAAACAATGTGTGATGAACTGATCGTAACCCCCATTCCCCATCCCCCTGTGCTGCTGGGGGGGGTTAGGTAGAGAATCCGGGAGTGAAGCTGTGCCCAGGAAGAAGGGAGAGGTGGAGGGAAGGTGTTTTGAGGTCTGGTTTTATTTCTCATTTACCCTACTCTGGTTGATTGGCACTAAATTAAGTTAATTTTCCCCAAGCTGAGTCTGTTTTGCCTGTGATGGTAATTGGTTAAGTGATCTCTCCCTGTCCTTATCTCGACCCAGGAGCCCTTTGTTATATTAGCTCTCCCCTGTCCAGCTGAGGTGGGGAGTGATAGAAGGGCTTTGGTGGGCACCTGGCACCCAGCCAGGGTCAACCCACCACACACCTACTACTGTGAAAGGGCCCCAAGGGCACAGACTGATGGAAATTTGGGTGCCAAACTCCCTCTTGTCCCTTAGGCTCACCCAGCTCCACAGCTACAGTCAGACAGCCATCTTGTTGGCTTAGTCTGTAATCAGTAAAAGGTTGATGCAACAAAACCTGCCTGGGAGGAGACTAGTGCACCAAAGGTACATTTTAGAGACCAAAACATTAATTTTTAGGACAACAATCCTCCTCCTCAGGAATCCCGCCATCTCCTGCTGGGTGAGTGAGAGCAATACCTGGCACTTGCTGGGCTGGCTTACTCGGACATCACACTGCTGTTATCATCTTTCAGTGCTTTGTAAAGAAAGCACTTGGGGATGACTTGGCGGGGGGAAGGGTATTTCTTAAAATCGAAGCCTCCGGATCCTATGCCTTAGAACAGCTTCCTTAATTAAATTGTAGTCACCAACAGAGAGGGTATTCTTCCTGGCAGTTAAATGGCTGGAGGATCTGAGGGCCCCAGGCAAAGCCGAAAGTATTCAATCCAGCAAGATGTTAACTGCCAGGAAGTATCCCAACAAGGCAGCGTTATTGCTGTAATATGCTTAATAAAGCATTCTGGTTTTCCTCTGGCACTACAGGCACTGGGAAGGCATGGAGACAACATACAACTGTTTCTACATCTAATTCAGCTCAGCGGGCAAAGAGAACAGGAGGTGGAGGGTACTGCCACCCCTTAGCCCATCAGGTTGGACACGCTGCGTACACCAGTGCATTTCCATTCAGAGCAACTGGGAGGCAGGCCAGAGGAAACCAGTGTTTACTCGGCCTCTTAACATCTGAAACTCAACAAAACTGTTGTTTCTGATGCCAAAACTAGGGTGCAGTTGAGCAGAAAAGGGTCTGCTCTTGCAATTGGTATCATTTCTTGCATTTTGCTCTCTACACGCTGTTTCTGCTGTGATAGTATCAGGGTGTTTTGTTGTTGCTAATTATATCAAGCAAACAAAAACGTACTTTGCAATCCATTGTGGATTAATGCTGTGAGATGGGCTAGGCTATAATCTCTGTTTTGTAATAGGAACTAGGCTATGACCACACAGCAAGTCAGTAGTAAAACTCCTGAATTAGCTCAGGCTTGCAAAGAAACTCTCTGACTTTGTGGGGAAAGAGGACTGTGGGGTTCAGGTGGATTCAAGCTTTCCTCAGACATTCTCTATAATCCTGAGACCTCCTCCTTCCCCGCCCGCAAAACCAGTTTAAAAAAAACCAGTTTATTTCTCCAAGTTTTGCTCCCCTCCTCTCTTCACAGTGCAAACCCCATCAGAGAAGAAGTCTGGATCTTATGTACCACACCAAGCACAGTGCAACCCTGATATCCCCCTACACCCCACATCTTGCAGGCTGGACCCAAACCAGCATTTCCCTGGGACTTCTTCAGACAATAGCAGTGCTCATGTGAGAGCAGGCTTTATCAACCCACATCACACCAGAATTAACGGCTCCCTTAATAAAAGCGAGTGAGATCATCACTCTTGGCTTAATTTTTCCTTTTTATTGCCTTTTACATGTACAAGTAATGATCAGCTGCTTAAATATCTCTAAAGCCAACACTTAAGGACATGTTCAAATCTCTCACTCTCTAATGAATGGCAGCGTCATTTCAGAGGGAGTTTTAGCACATTCCTGGACCAAAAGGAGAGGTTTCTTGTAGGACTGGCTCCAGCACTGTATCCCATCCTTCAAGACTCCTGAAACGTGTCAAGTCCCATTAAAACAGCAAGATGCACCGGTCCTGCAGCTGAGTGCTCAGTGCAGGCTCAGGTCAGAGATCATGTACAGGTTTGAAGAAAAAGGCAAATATCTCTGCCTGCCTACACAGTCCATGTTAAAATAGGACCTTCACAAAGCTCCAGGTACAGCTTAAGACATTCATTGGATTTCCAAATAATTTGTCAAGATTATAGACCAAAGGCTTTGTTTCCTTGTATTCCCCAGAAGGATTTCTAGATACCACAGGCTCTCCATTTGCCCACTCCATCCCATAATAAGCATCAGAATCAGATGCTATTGAGATGTTACTTAGATATACAAAAGCCTAAATGTAAATGAGGCTCAATGTGGTTTTAATTCCTAAATACCTGTATCACTTAAAAAAAAGAGTTTTAGGCTCTAAATCACTCCTGAAAACCATCTCTCTCCCTCAGGTATCACTCGTGTGCAGGAAAAAAAAAACCAGTTTCCAGTGCTCAGCTGTGTTTCTACTGAACTCACCAACAAAATTATGGCTTAAGGCAAGAGATAAGATTATCCCCTCACTTGGTCCTGCTATTTTTCATAAAATATATGCCATGTACAGGATGTGCAGCCCCTGAACCTGCTGCCCTGAGGTGACATCCAGCTCATGGCTCCATCCCAATGCCCAGAGAAGGAGGAGAGAGCTGCTGTAGGAAACCCCAGAGTGAGTGCTGCTCTGAGCTCGAGCTAAGAAGTGCTGAAAGGTTTGAGGCATTATTGTCAGAACATTGACTTCTTCCTCCTACTGTATGAAAAATTGATTTACTGTAGCTGTAAAGAATTTGCAATGTACTTACATACGTGTAATTGGTTAGAGTACTCACGGAGAGAAAGAGCAGCCTGTCTCATGGTGCCCTGCCCCGTGGCTGTGTTTGCAGTAGTGGATGCAGGGGAGGAGACCGCTCTGGTACGGCTGAGGTGGAAGAGCCTGCCCATTGCTGTGTGGCAGCACAGATACAATAATTAATAGTTTTCCTTTTTCCACCTACCATTAATCTGCAACGTGCGTGAATTGTAATTAAGCTCATTTAGAGCAGGGCACTGTATGCAAAACACTAATATCAGCAATATAGTCATCTAGAGTAGCTCCATTTGTCAAAATAATGGTGTGGGGGAAAAGCGTGTCTTGCATAGCTCAAAGTGTGAATGAGCAGTGCAGAGTTCAGACGCTCCTTTGAGGTGGAAGGCCAGGACATAGCACTTCTCCAGACCTCTGGAGAAGGTCTGGAAACCTTGCAGTGTTTTCAATGAAGCCCTGGGAGCCCCTACAAAAATCTCACTTGACTTAATGAGGTTAATGAGACCATTGCCTGGCATAGTATTAGTGTTGGTGTAGGATGCTCTGGAAATGCTTAGGGGTGCAAGCAGGGTCTAGGTTACCCAAGGGCTGGGACTTGAGGTCATAGAGCCAAAGCTCACCCTGCTTAGAGGGCAGGTAATACCAACAGCAAGTGGGTGTTAAACCTTCATGCTGCGTTAAACCATCTGGCAGAGCTTTTCTGCTGGAGAGGGAGCTGTTTGACTCCAGCCCTGTTAGGTCAGCTAAGACGGCTCATAATAAAACCTCCTATATTCAGGTGATGGGGCCTTTAATAGAAATCAAGGAAAGGCTTCAAACCAGGAGGAGCCAATTACTTTTGATTGCCTGGGCTCTGAAGGCAGAGGTAGAGGAAAAAAACTGAGACCAGAAGTTCTGAGTTTGCCGTGTTAGTAGGAGAAGTGAGAAGGGGGCTGATTTTCAGTGAACATCTACCAGGAGGCTACTTACAACAGTGAGTACCTTGAGTTGTTCATTTTCCATTTATGCAGCAGTTTTGCCAGAGAGGTGGTAGATGCCCCATCCCTAGTAACATTCAAGGTCAGGTTGGACAGGGCTCTGAGCAACCTGATCTAGTTGAAGATGTCCCTGCTCATTGCAGGGGGGTTGGACTAGATGACCTTTAAAGGTCCTTTGCAACCCAAACTATTCTACGATTCTTTGGGAGGACAAATGAGGGGCTGAAATCTCTCCTTCCTTCCCATGAAATCCCTGCATGTCAGACAGCTTCTGCTGTTCATCCCATGCTACTCATGGCCTCCACGTTGTGCCAAATCTCTCTAACATGCTCAAATTCAGCAAGCTGCCCCGGTGCAGGCAGGGATTTCATCCCTCGGCTTCTACAATTCAGGGCACAAAAAGCAGCAGGGGGTTGCCAGCTCTGGGGGCTGCCTGCATCTGTGCTGCAAGGCTGATGCATCCCAGCTGGGTCCCTATGCGACGCCAAGTCGCTCTGTGCGAGCAGGGGCTGTAGGGTTGGGATTTTGGGACCTCTGACAGCCCAGGCTGTGCGACATCTGGAAAACCAAGAGTTTGCCACCCAAAGTGGGACTCAGCAGGTCTGGGATTTGATTCCTTGTCTGTGACCTTTCAGGGTGAGGTCTGGGAGGGAGTAATCTTTCCCTCCTCTGCTTTTGTAATCACATCAGTGTGTTTGCTGGGGCTGTGCTGGCTGAAGTGCTGACAATTTGGGAAGGCTACGTTCTTCCAGGAGTAAAAACTGGGAAAGTACTTACATCTGTGAAGGCTCCAGCCTATCTTAGCTGCCAAAAGTGCTAAGTAACAAAACCAAAACGTGCTCTGGTTTCAAATGCCGTGGACTTCACTGTCTTGAAAAGCGGCCTCTTCCCACCGTGGCTTGTGCGACAACCTCTGTGCAAATGAGAAAAGCTTGAGAGTGAGGCAGGCTCTCACTCGCACTTGTGCTTATTTTGGTGTGAAAGACCACATAAGGTGTTGGCTGAGAGAGAGGAACTGGCTGATTAGGGAGTTTTTGCAGATGTGGGGATGCTCTGCTCCATTGGAGCCCCCGGGGCAGCCTTGGCAGTGCCTGGCGGTCAGGGGGGGCTGGTTTCCAGTGGTGATGTGGATATTCCACATATTTAGCCCGTGATCCATTGAGGTTCCCTTTGCACTGCCTCACCCCCTGCCCCTTCCTTTCTTTGTCAGTCGATGGATGCCCTGACCCTTGTTAGTGAACAGGAGACCTCTAGGGCTATTTATTATTTAATGCTGCATTTCTTGTCTTTCTTTTTTTCTATTTATCTTTCTGCCATTTAGTGCCCCACATTGAAGAAGTCCTTGATGTGTTGTCAGATCCTTCCGTGAGACAGTTGATTGAAATGTGTATCACCTGCTTGAGTAAACCTGGCTGACAAGGAAAGGCTTTCTTGCTCTGCAAAGAAATGCAATGGCCTCCTCCTTCCACTCTCCGCCCTTCCAGCAGAACTCAAACAAATGGCTTAATTTCAAGCAAATTTGATAATAAGGTTGAGGTGTCAAAAGTGATTACATTCCAGAGCATCACAGCACTTTATTTAAGTAGAGAAATCATGTTTGGGTTTGGGGGGTTTTTTTCCCCCCAATTTCCCCAAAAGAAGGACAAAAGTATTTGCTCCTTGCTGGTTGCCAGGGATGGCTGGGAACAAGGCTGCAGTTGGTCTTCCCCTCACAGACCTTCTCAGGGGGCTGTGTGTCTCCTGTGCAAGGCAGGACCAGCATCAGCAGGTCCAGGACCTGGAGAAACTTCCACAAAAAGCATTGCCTGAGCCCCATTTTTTTTTTTTCCCTGAGCATAAGCATTGAGGTGCTATTCTGCAAATGACCTTTGCAACCTGCCTGTGCACCTTTAAGTTGCTTTAACCACGTGTGAAGCAGTGGTATTAATAATAATACTATTCACACCAGAGTCTCCTGGGCAGCTGAATGACAGCATGAATGTGGATTAATATTCCTTAGCCACAAGGGACTAGGAAGGAGCTGATGGAAGCATAGCTTGTGAAATTAATAATCACCACCCACTTGGAGGAAAAGGAATTGGATTATAGGGACTCCAAAATTAATAGTATCCTGGGCAGGCAGAGGCTACTGAAATATTCATTGGGTTCAGCTAACCTAAGACAGTAAGAAGCAGGCAAGGTGTGATGCATTATGTAGCCACAGGCCATGCTGAACCGCCTTTCATGGCTGTGGGGGCCAGTGTTCAGGAGCCGTCTCCTTTCTGCGTGCTGGCAGTGTGGCACTAATTGGGCAGAGGTACATGGTTATTGACGGAAACGTGTATATCCACTGACGAGCTCTGCCAGGTATTTTTATGCACAGCATAAATAAAACAACAAGGGATGCTCTTGGGCTGAAGCATGGGAAACTAGGGGAGAGGGAGTTGGGGGTTTGTCATGCAAAGGGTTTTCAGCAGGACACCTGCCTGAATCCTGGGGGCTGCCTGTGCAGAAACTTCTTGATTTGAGTATTTCTGTACTGCTGTGCAAGGCTCCAGCCACCGTGGGGTATCACTACCGCAAGACAGGGCAGGGGCTTGGGTATGCGAACAGGCTCCTCTGCTTCCAAGGGCCACGTCCTGCCTATGTCAGCAGAGAAAATAACTGAGCTTGCTCCCAAGCATGTGAAATTGGAGAGAAAAACTGTGAAACCAGTGGTGTCTCCCAGAGGGTGTCCCCAAAAGTGGCAGTGGCCTCCCAGGACCTGCTAAATCCTGCAGCACTGGAGACTTGGGGGAGAACAACTTCCAAAAAGCCCTTTGCAGGGCATGGGGCAGGGGGGGGACAGTGTCTGCTGCTGACTGGGAGGGAGCTGGATTCAGTTTAACTGGATAAATGGCCTCCAAAAAAAATCCTTCCAAGAGCTCTGCTGACAGCCAGGCCCTGCACATGCCTCCTAAACCCACTGGCATCAGACACGTGTGTCCCCAATGTGTGTTGTGGGCGAGGGAAGGGGCACTGTGCATCCTGAATGGGACCCTGAGCACAAATAAATGAATGTGCCTTGCGAATCAAGCTTGGCATTATTATCAATCACGGTCTGGAAAAACCGCTTTCACCAGTACAAAGAAATCATGGTCCTTCAGCCCTGATGATGCCTCTACAGGAAGATTTGTGATGGGCACAGGAAAGCTCAGAGCTGAGATTGCCACCGAGCGTGTCCCTGCCCTCTGCCTTCCCAGGGTCTCTGGGGAGGCTGTAGACCAAAACCCAAAATACAGCAGTGTTTTTTCCTGCCTTTAATGCCACATCTGCCTCTTTTTGCCTCAGTGGCTGGCGTGTAGCAAGTGAGGCCAAAGAAGGCAGAGCGCTGGCAGAGCTGCCCTGCAGAGCAAACCCAGTGCATTGGGTCCATGTGGAGCTGTCTCCTTTGCCTCTGGGAAATGCTGCCTCTCTCACCAATGGAAATGCCCTCTCCCAACAGAGCCAGAGATAGAGTGTTTCCATTCAAACAAATGCTCCTCTTCCTTGCCCCCAGAATCCATATTTCTGGACCATTTTCATAAATGTGTGACCAGCAAGCTCCAGGGAGAGGGACCCGAGCTGCCTTTAAAAATCAAATCTCTGGCAAACCTGCATCTGGCATGAAGATGCCATTCTTAGCTCTGAAGAGGCTCAGCGGGTTGTGTTGATTTGGGAGGCAGCTCTTTGTAAAACAACACGTGTGCATACATGTGGGCGGGCAGACCGACAATGGGCTGCCTGTGGGGTGCAGCCTGGCCTCCATCCGTTCCCCACTCCATCCATCCATCCCCTTCTCCATCTTTCTCTTCCAACACTTGGACAAGGGTGATAGTGGCTCCCATGGACTCTGCTGTCAGGAAAATGAGGTATATCTCTTCTCCTCAGAGGCTGATGGGACCCCGTGAGAAGCAGCTGTAGGCCAGATGCCACCAAACATCATGGAGGAGGCATACTTGAAAGAGGAAAGTGTATACAGGAGAGCAAAGCCACCACTAAATTGAATTGGTTGTGCTATTGAAGAGGGAGGCATTGCCACTATGAGACTATGTCATAGTCCTGCAAGCTCGTGTGAGTTGTATAGTGAGCCTGATGTGCTGCCAGCATGCTGAATTACTCCTTGAGTGAGTATTTGAAAGGGTAGATTGCTACAGGGGATCATTATTTAATCAGTATGAATTAGAGATTCCCCAGAAATACAATATGGTGCATTAAAAAAAATCCTAACTGTGTGTTTTCCACAGCTCTGCTCTCCTTCAAGAAAACCAGTTGGTTTTTATTTAATTCTGCCTAGACATAACCAAAGCACCTCAGTTAAAAACCTGACCCCATGATGTCCAGGGGTCAGCCCATCCTTCTTTCCCAATGGAGGGAGCTTCTGGTGGTGGCACATCCAGAGAGGCTGCCATTGCACAGGTAAGAGCTGGTCTGAACTTCAGTGGTTTTGCAAAACAGACCTCCTGTTCATCCACCCAGGCTACACAAACTGGAGTTAAGCCCAGACAAGTTTGCCGGTGTAGAGCTCTTCCTGGCCACAAGCTGGTGAATGGTTTTGTTTTGTTGTGTTTATAGCAGGGAAGGAAACTCTGGATGCGACTCAATGCATGTTTAAAATCAGCAGGAGCCTTTCTAGTGAAACAAGGTGTGCATGTTGGTCCTGCTGTGGGTTTCTCGGGACGTATCGTGAAGCAACTCAATGGGAAGTGTCCAACAAGCTCCTGTTGAGACCTTTGGTGAGAAGAGTCCTAAGGGACCTGGAGTGGTGTCCAGTGGGTGCCTGTTCCTGTTTTTTTGCATTGATGGCTTTAAAAAAGGCATCCTAATGAGATTTATGAGGCTAGTTTAAAACAGAGAAGTTGCCTTGCCAACAAGACATGTCAGCTACATAAAAAATATGATGATGAAGGGATAAGTTGACAGCTTTGTGTCCATAATGCTTTCATCCCAAGGTGCCTTTATGCAACTGCTAAATATTTAATTTCTTTTAACTTCCAGCCTTGGATATTTTTAGCAGGTGAAGATGCAAAAAGCCCTCTGCCCCATATGGGTGGGAGGGGAACATGTCAGCATGGGGCAGACACAAACCACAGCCAGTGCGGCTGTCTGTTCCCCAGCTCTTTTAACACTTCCCACTCTTACGACACCATCCAGCTGAAAAGTGTTTTGTGGATTTAAGGTCTGGTTTAAACTCAGAGTTTACCTTTGTAGCTGTCTTTGATTAGGAGTTGAACTTGATCTGGAGAAAATATTTCATGGCTCCTTTTAACCAGAAGAGCTGTGATTTCCTTGGGGTAGGATTTGGGCTGCTTTCCAGACCAGTGCAGGTCCTGAGTGTGGGGGAGATCATCAGCGTTGGGAGCAAAGACACAGCCTGTCCTGTTGTCCTCTCCTGAACGGATGGATGGCCCAAGCAGGTGCACTGGGATTCTCACCTCTTGTCCCTGTCCAATTTTCCACACTGTAAGCCCTGTCCCAGAGAAGACATATGTGACTTGACCTATATACTGCAGCAGGTGGGAAAGGCAAGGTTGGTCTATTTGAATTTTGCTGGAAGCAGGGAAGGAGAGCTTTTCTTTTTTGCTGGCCTCCTTTCTTCCAAGATTTTGCAAAAAAGAGTTGAAATGTCAAACTAGAAAACAATATTGATGTGGCAGGTATATTTTCTTCTTCAAAAATGGAAATGCTCCTCAAACTTCTTCAGCTTGAATACTACACTTAATAATATTTTGCTTTTATTTTTTGCTGGTGGACCAAAGGCTGAGCTGAGGTTGGCAAAGAGACCTTCTGGAGTGGGATCTTCTGCCAGGGCTGTCCTGCAGCCTCTGTAGTGCGGGGGAGGAACAGGAAATATGGGATGGGAGTCCTCCTGTCCAATGTGATGTGTCCACATTGGGTGATGGGGATCATGTCCTGGAAATACCCACTCTCCCCCAGGCACTTACAGGTGATCAGTGGTGAACTCTGATATAGCTAAATGTGCTGTGGATACTCAAAGTGAAATAAATCCCACTGTCAGAGTGATGTTGTGGATGACTCTGATCTCTCTGAAGGAGCCCAGACATCTCTTTCCCTCCTTGGGTGCACCACTGAAACATCAACGCTGCTCAGGTCCCTTCAGCTGCACACCCAGAAACCACAAAGCCCTGAACCAAAGTACTTAAATACTACTGGCCCTTGAGGTTTAATTGCAATTCTAGACAGCCAAAACTATTCTCAGCTGTCTGTTGTTCCTGAGGGTGTCCTGCCCTGAGTGTCAACCAACAGCAGCTTGAGGTTTGTCACCTCAAGCACAGGTTTCCTGCACTGGGGCTGTTCAGCACCAAGCTATGGTGATGGGTGTCCAGCCCACGTGGTTTGGGGCTGGATGTGCAGATGGTCCCTAAAACATGATATCCTAAACACAGCCAGGGTATTGCATTCAGCAAGGAATGGGGACACCTGAGACAGACAGGTTTCTGCTGTCTCAGACCTTATGCTTTTTCAGAGCCCTCTTGAACTGAAATGAGAATGAGAATGTAGTTGAAGTGGGTATTATAGTTTATGAGGCTTTAAGTGAGGCTGGAGGCGTGAACCGTAACACCCTTTCTCTGCTGCTGCAGAAGGAAACGTGAAGGCAGGATGGTGAATTTTGGCTTCTGAGAGCATGAGCATGCAAGGTAACAAAAGAAAAAAAAAATCTCCAAAAACCCCCAAACCCAAACCATATGTGACCCAGAGAAGCCGGCTGCACTTCCCCATAGCACAGCTGTGGAGCTCGGTGCTTAAGCTAGCCAGGAGCCAAATCTCCCAGGGAAATGATCTCTCATTCTGCTCACTCTTTTTCCCATCCCACTCCAGTGCCCAATAAATCCCTCTGATTTTTAAGCTGCAGGTAACTGCAATTAAGAGGCAAGTTTCTGATCCTTCTTGTCACCCACACCCAAAGTTCAGTGATTCTAGACATCTGTTCCCTTTAGCAGAGAAACTGCTCCTGAAGGCCCAAGGCTGTGGGAAGTGATGAAGAGGCTCCTGCTGACCCAGCTGGGGCTGCATCAGGAGCTGTTCACCACCTTAGGGCTCCCCTAACCCCAGATGTGAAAGTGTCTGTTGGAAATGGGGATTTAACTCTTTGTCCAAACCAAAACCTCGGGGAGAGGCGGTGTGAGGGAAAGAAGACAAGGTACCCAAAATGTCTGGGACTCTCCTTCTTAATGAAAAGCCTGTGTAACATCATTGATTATTCACTTTGAATCGGAATGAAGTCAGTTTTACCTGTCCTATGTGCCTCCTGTTTCCTGGCTAGGGCATTGTGCCACACTAGCACCGACTTTGTCCACCTGCCTGGGTGTCCCACTGTCCCCAGCCCTGTTCCTGGTGCTCCCAGCTCAGCGCAGGCATCATCCTGGGGAGGGGGGCATAGCCCATTCGGCAGGAATGGTTACAACGGTTGGTACACAGGAATGGTACAATGGTTGCATTGCTGCTTCAGCAGACCTGGCCTTGAGCAGCACAGGGAGAGGGCCGGAAAATCAAGGGAGCCAGCGGCAGGGAGAGCAGCACTGTGAGCAGTCCCTGGCATGCAGGAGCAAAGTGGGCTGTAAAAGCTGACTTGAGCCTTCCTCCTGGGATGGAGATCCCCAGGTTAATGGAGCTGGAGTGGGATGGCTGGGCTACCAGGGATGGCTGTGCTTCCATCCAGCACCTGGAGCCCCTCCAGCCCTCTCCAGAGGGCGAATGATGCCTTGCAAGTGATGTCCAATGCCCAGATGAGAAGCTGACGAGGAGCTGATGGCTCCTCTCTCTTGGGAAACCAGAAAGCACAGTCCCCTGGGAACCCACTTGTGACACTTGGCTAAATTTTTGTGAACTCTGAAGAAAATCCAGCCACCTTCTTCAGCATCTGAAAGGATTTGGAAGGGGAAACTTTTTTTTGCAGGAGCAACAGTTAATTCTGAATTGCACAATCTCTCATGTTGCAAAATCTGTCTTTTGCTGTTCCCTAAAGGAAAATGGGTGAAACTCCTTACAACCAGCCAGAAAAGAGCATTCATCTCTGCAGTGTCTTCTCAAGGTGAGCTTGTAACTAAGTCTTTAATACACCTGCTAGGTTAATATGGTTTGGCAGCCCACTGCAGAGCCACTGAAACTGCAGGTCAGTTGTGCAGGACTTGGTTCATTTTGCAGTTGCACTTTAGAAAGCAGATTTGGGACCAGGATGTCCCTCCAGATAAAGAGCAATGGCTGTGAGGTGCTCCAAAAACATATGGCAGTGCCACATAGTCAGCCAAGGAAAGGAAAAGTGAGGGGTCCTAAAGCCTGGCAGGGCACTGTGGTTGCTGTTGGTGCAAAACCCAAGCTTAAGCTCAGCTGTAATGTTGGCTGAGTGTCACACCATATCAGCCTGCTCAGTGCATCGTAAAGCCCCCCTCTTTTCTGCAATCCTTTTTCAGTTTCTTTCTGCTACATTTTGCATAGCTACACTACACATCTCTGGTACAAACCCATGCGGACCCTGCGGGTGAGGACCAGCTCATCCCTCCAGACCCTGGGGCTGCCCCGCTGGCTTTGACGTCCCTGAGCTGACTGTCCCGGCCAAGGACCTGCCCTTCGTCCTCCGGGGCTCTCCCAACTAGCACACGAACAGTTAAGCAGCTCAAACTGCCTGCTCAGGAAAGCACTTTGTTTGCCCTGAAGGGGGGTGAGAAAAAAATCTGGAAAAAAAGGACCTCTGGGAGACCTTGTAAGATTAAGCCAACATACCAAGCTGCTGAACAATGGTTGACATAGCAGGGCTCCACTCCCTGTCCCTCCCCCGGCTCCTATAGATCACAAACATATGCTCTGTGCATGCAGGCTTGCAGTCTTTTATTTCACTATGTTTCAGTTCCCGTCTATCGTCTCTTTTTATTCCACATGTGACACAGAAGTTAATTTGAGAAAAAGGATAAAGTGTCACATTGTCTTGAGAAATGAACATGTAAATGGCCTGGAAGCAACATCATTTTCCTCTCTCTTTTTCTTTTTCTTTTTTTTTTTTCCTTCCCTACCATGAAAGCAGCATTAAATCTGCTCTCCTGATCTGCTGTTTCAATAGCTGCTTCCCTGGAGTCAGGGAGGATGGATGGGCCAGTGGTGGAGCAAAGCTTGGGGGGGGGGGGGGTGGTAGCTGTCCTACCCCCACTGTAAAGCACTTGCACTGCTGAGGAGGAGCTGCTGGCGCTGGGGACACAGTGCCCGGGCAGGCTGGTGCCTTTTCTGGCACAGCCCTGCTCTGCCAGCACTGGGGGATGTGGAGGGCCTGGCTGGCTGGAAGCTCCCACGGCCGGTCCGTCTGGGATGGGCAGTGGGAGCGTGTCCATGCCCATCCCAGCACAACAGATGTGTCAGTGGACGCAGATGCACCAAAACGAGCAGAGGGACATGGCTCTGGCTTTTGGCAGCCCTCAGCTTTTGGGCTCATTGAGGATGTGGCACATGATGGTGCGCTTACCACAGGGGGTTAAATGTGGGTGTCCTTTGTGTGTGCCTCCTACCAGCAAGAATAACAGCAAAGACAAAAATGTAGGATTTATGTTGATTACTTTGGAAGGAGGGTTACCGTTTTGCAGTGACTTTTGGAAACGGAGGGTATAGCCACACATCAAAAGCTCCAATTATGCAGAGAAAAAATACACAGCTCTAAAAAATAACCCTCCCTTAGAAAGACTTCAGCACTATAACAAAATATTAATGTTTAAAGATATTCCTTCTTAATATTTCAGGAAGCAATTGGAAGTCCCACAGTATAGTTCATTCTACTTTTTAAATGGAAATATTTAACTTGGAGCAACAGAGCTCACACTGGCTCCAAGATAAACTTTCCTTGGCAGTTGCAGCTCGTGTATAATGCTAAAAGCAGCTCTATCTTTGGGGTGGCATTTTTTTTTTTAGCTCATCTTGGAGAGCCAAGCTCCAAATTAAATGGAGGGCTTGAGCAGCTGCTATTTTGCCGACGAGTCCAGAAGCTTGTCTGCAGCTGGGGAGCAGGGAAGAAGGGATGTCTGGAGGGGGAGGCAGGATCCATGCAGAAGGTTGGGCTAATTAAATATGGAGAAGTCACCAGAGAGCCCGGTGTTTCTGCATATTATATCTTCAAAGCTTTCCCTTGTGCAGGGTGTGATAAGGAGAGGGTCATCTTGACACTTCCATCTTCTTCTGAAAGGGCAAGCGTTGAGCTAAATAAATAAATACAGAGAGGGAGGGACAGAAGTATCTGCCTGTTCAAACAGCTAATGTGTCTCCCAGGGCTCCATGTGCTCTTTCTGCTTATTAATAGTGGGATTTTGTTATTATTATTACTATTTTAATCTGCCAATCAAGCGCTGTGTTGCGTGAACTCCTGTTTCCACACATACCTGCTGGCCTCTGACATGAGCCAGCCTTCACCAGTGCTTGCACGTGTCCCCACCTTCTGCAGAAACATGAAAGTGGAAAAGCAAATGTGTGCAGGGTGTGTGTTTTGTCCTGTTGTCAGGGATTTGTTGAAGGAAGGGTATCTCTTTTCTGCCCTTGGAAACGCTCAGCTCCAGCAAGTTTCTTTAACTGGGAGCACTTGGTGTGTCTGAAAGATCAAACCTGCAGTGCATGAAACTGCAGATTTGGAGATTTATAGGAGAAAAACCTACCAGACTGCCCAGGGATCCTCCAGCACCATGTCCACGTGAGAGAGCCTGGGTGCGGAGCTCAGATCCCTGGGGCAGCTCCCTGACAGCTGCCCCGAGCTGTGGGAGCACGAGGCTGGTGGCACCCCTAAAACTCCAGAAAACTAGGTGAAAGTTTCCAGTGGTGGGTTTTTTTCTTAGAGATCCTCTAGTGATTATCTTTTTCTAAGAGCTGCAGTTGGCAATGGAGATTTTGAAGTAGATCCTAAGGCTGAAGGCTTGTCTTCGGAGAGGGTGTGCTGGTGTGGGGCAGGTAGGGCAGTGGCTAGGGAAAGGCAAAGCAGTGACTCTGGAGGGGTTGATTTTGCACTTATGCATACTGGGATTAAGGCCCCCTGAAGCCTACGGGTTGGTGGTCGTTGTTTGGTGGTCTGAGAAACAAAATTGAGTTGCTCCTGTTATTTACCATAGTAAAAGGAAAAAAAGAAGACACAGTGGTCTGCAAACTAAAATGTGGTATGAGCAGACCTTTCCCAACAGTTTGATGGACCCCAAATCTACTCAAAGAGATGGGCTTGCCTTTTTTAAGGCTAATACAGCACATGAGCCTTCAGACTCAGCGGGTTATACCAAGTGGTTACTCCTTGAGGCTTCATGACAAGTCCCAGCAGGGCAGAAGGTGGCTTCTTCAGCTCTTCTGCTGCCTCTTGGATGGAGACACAGACCTGTTGACCTGTGCAAAGGCTGCTCACAGGCTGCTGAGCAGCTGGAAGTCCCAGAAAAAATGACTAAATTCCTCTTTCTCAGCTCAGACATATAAACTTGGGAGTGGAAAATGAGGATATGTCTGGGGAAAGCCAGACAAGCAGAAGCCGTGGTCGGCTTTCCATGCTGCTCCAGTCGGGTATGGCAGCAGCAGCCACGGCTTTGCCGGCGCACCCGGCTCACGTTGGTGGCTCAGAGGGCAGCATGGGAGCATTGCTACGGGCCTGCCCATTCTTTAGCCTTGTCCCAAGGCACCTACAACTGCCCACTGCAGGATGTGATATCAGGCTAGATGATAATTATAGAGTGAAATGTCAGCTTCATTCACAGGAGCATCATTACCCATTAGCTAATTAGGCATTAGCCATTCCAGCACTGCTGTTAGTTGCTTTTTAAAAAGCCACTGGATATTAGGAGAGAGAAACACTTTGAAATTGTACTTATGATAGTAGGTTTGAAAGAGCAGGGAGACCTCCGATGCTTTCAGCACGTTAGAAAGCAATAACTGCTTCACAAATACCTCTTTTTTTCCCAGCTCAGAGGTGAGGAGAAAAGGAAATATGTGCACATTTCTGAATGTGTCCTATAGAAAAGGATGTGATTTCATATGGGCAAGGATGTGAACTTACAGTGACTTGGGGTCCTATTCAGTAGTGGTAATGGGACCAGTGAAAAGGCTGGCAGGGACACTGTGCTTGACTGAGATCCACATTTCAGCTTCGGTTTATGTATTTCTCTGCTTGCTGGGGATAACTTTGAGTTTTAACTTAAAAACCTGAACCTGTGAAGAACGAAAAGGCTTTTAGTGGTTGCTCTAAACCTCTCAGTACTCCTGGGATTGCAGTTTGCCCTTTCCCGGGGCAGAGGTCCAGGGCTGCTCTCACCTACGTGGCAGCTCAGCAGGACCCCCATCCCAGCATGGGTGAGCCTTTGCCTTTGGTCACTTCACAGTAAAACTCTGTGTTTCCACTTCACTCTGAGTGGCCCAAACATGACAGTTCACAGGAGACTTTGTGGTTTCCTGCCTGTCTTGTACCGCACGGAAACCTCTGTGGGCTTGCTCTGAAACTCCCTAAAAGGAAAACTAGCAAAGATGGATGGGAGTGGAGAGCTCTTGGGAGGGCATGTTTTGGCTGGGTTTCAGTCCCAGGCTGCAGACTAGCTAACCTATTCTCATCAACACCAGATGCCTCTGAGCGAGAGCTACCTGTGACCACTCTCACTGTTTTTTTGCTTCAAACATCAGCTGCTGAAGCTCATAGCCTCCAAAGGATGCTGCCATATCCTCATCATTCACAGTAAGAACATAGGGCAGAAGGAGACTCTCCTTCAAGCATCTAGAGCAGAGAAGAGTTATGGTGGAAGATGGCTCTTCTCAGAACAGAATGGGGAAAAGGAGTAGATCCATATTTATACAGATCTGTCATCTATATGTAAACCTGGGGAATAAAGAGCAATTTTACGTACATCAGATAAGGGAGCCATGTTCTCCTTTTAAATGAAGAAAAGATTAAATTGGTCCCAATAGGATGACTCTTAATTCCTTCCATTTATATATTCTTGTTTTATTATGCTTGTGTGATAACAGCACTTTGTAAGGAAGACTGAACAGATAATGTAATCAAAGAAGGTCCATAGGAGTGATTTGCCTGAGTTATCAATATTTCTAATGCTACTTCCTGGATTATTTTCTTTATATTTCTCTATCACTTCTTGGCATTTCAGCTCTGTGTTTAACAAGAGTCTGGGAGAAGCCTCTGCTCCTCTGCCTGCTACCCTAACAGTAAACGAACACTCTCCTGGCTGCCTCCTGACAGCCCCATTCACTCCAATATCACATTACATTTCCATTCAGTGTATCTTTGTACCTCTCAGCCTGCAATTAAGAAGGAAATATGGCCCAGGCACCCTCTCCACGTTACAGCACAGAGAAGACTTTTTTTATGGTAGGCAGTAAAAGCATTGCAGCAACCAGGTTTACCAGTGATGCTGAGTACTAACAAAACCCACGAGCTGCTCTGAGCTCACCGACATCCAAAATCCAGAACGCCCCATACCGTCTGCTACAAATGGCCTTGGGGTCAAGGCGCTGGCAAGCTCCAGCTGCCCTTGCACCACGATGTAGCCAATATTTATGCACATGTGGGGCAGAGCAGAGTTAAAACTGGAAAGCCATGGACAAAAGGGCCCAGACGAAGTCAAGGTTCGAGACTGGAAATTAAGGGAGATGCTACGCGAGCGGGACGTGTGCTGGCTTGGTGGCCTTGTGAGGCTCGTCCAGATCCTTCAGTGTGCAACAGCCAAGGCTTTGGAGGGAGAAACGAAGGATGTGAATCCTTATTCCCAGCTTGTTGGCTATGATTGCTTTGTTTTGATAATGGTGTATTTAAAACTAGAAGATGTCTGGAACTACTGTTGAGACTGAATTCACAGTAATTTAGGGAGATAATATACAGAAAAAGGTCTGTGGTAGGTGTTACAGGAGTGTTATATGCCTGCACAGCATGAAAAAACTCCAGAATAAACACAAAGAAGGGGCAGGGGGGAGAACCAGCTCCAAATAGGAATATTGGTATGCTTGTACCTCCCTGGGAGGGGAGGGGAGGGCAGGGAGACGATGTGAAGCACACACGTTGGTGAGCGATGGGTCGGTGCCACATAAACGCCCAGGACAGAGATGCACCATGTGGACACGGCTCCTTTGGCTGGGGATTGTTTGCAGCATACGGCAAGGTCAGAAGGGAAAGGCAAGGCGGTGGCGTGTCAGCTCCCGGACTCATCAGAAAGCCCTGCAGCGGTGGCGGCGGCACGGCCATGGTCATTGCTCAGACACCCTGGAGCAAGCCAGTGTGAAGATTGAATTACGGAGGGGCTGCATCCCTGTCCCTGCGGGCAGTGGCTCACACCGCCAGGCCCTGCACTGCGCTGAAGAGCTGTCAGGCTGTTCTGCACGAGATTTCTGCACCTGGGCACCAACTCCAAAAGTTCAGCTTTTGGAGCAAAAGCCAAACTGAGCAGCTGCCGGGTTTGGGTTGGAGCGCAAGCTTTCCTCCTCCTCTGCCATTGAAGCCCAGGACATTGTTTTTTTTTTTGTGGGTGAAAATCTCTGTGGTTTCTTCACAAATGGGCTTTCCTGATCTAGGTATGGCCTGGAAGGGGGAGAAACCTCCCGTTCCCTGGGCATTTGTCCAGGGGTGCTGCAGATAGGTGAAGCTCATGGGCAATGCTGATACAGGCAGCAGCGGTGGGTTTAAGGATCAGGTGAGGCCGGCTCTGCCCCAGCTGGATCCCACAGCTTCCAGGTGTGAGACACAGAGCCAGGAAAATTCCCTCTGCTCTGAAGGAAACTCAGAATAAAATAAAAGGGGCAATTTTATTTTTTGCCTGGTTTAGCTCCAGCAACGTTCCTGACGTTCTGCCAGGAGGGGCCTTTGACCCTGAGCGATCTGGTGCTAAGTGAGGCAGGTTGTGTTTCAGTTGTCCATACAGAGGCACTCACCCTCTCTATGCAGCAGCAAATTTTACTGAGAGTGTATGTGTGTGTGTTACTTTCCTCAACAAATGTGCGCGTGGGGGTGTATATATACAGTTTAATAGTTATCACTCTATACTTAATAGGATTACAGTGATCTGCAGACAAATGAACATATCGCTATATAGCCTTATCATCGACTGATAAGTAAAAGCCTAAAGATTGTTGAGACAATTATGTTTTGATATTCATCTTAATACTTGTTCAGGAGACAAAGTGAATAAATCGCTTTTCTGTACTGCAGCCTCAGCTGAGAGGNCCGATGCCTGAGGCTCAGATCCAGCCCTCTTCTGGCCGGTCAGGGTCAGGCTGGAGCTCTGCTCATCTCCCCAGTCTCTGCAAGATGGGCACAACCCTACTACAGTCCCACCAAGCCCCTCACAACAGCAGCTCTCAGAGGTCTTCCCAAAACTCTTGTTGTCACCATGACTTCCATGAGGAAACTGAGGCACAGGACAGGGTTGCCACTTACTGGTCCCTGACCAGCTCATGGAAAAGTGGGGTCAAAACCCGCCTCTCTTATGTTTTGGGTTTATAGCTCCATGGCTTGGCACAAATTGCTCCCTTAATGCTCCCTTGCTCCATCCTGCCCCGAGGCTGAGCTCAGCCTCCCCTCCTTCTGGCCCTGGTGCGTGATGGCGACGACAGCACCAGCCCACAGCCAAAACCCCATCCCAGCACAGAGCCCCGGCCCAGCGGGGACACAGCTGAGGGTGAGCTCTCAGGCACATCTTGAGTGGTTCCAGTGCTTCAGGGCACAAAGGCAGCAAACTTCACCTGCCCTTTGCTGGATCTGCTTCTTTTCCTCCTGGATCCCAGGTGGGCAGCTCCAGGGTAGGAGCAGCAATGCAGACCCAGACTGGCACTGGGTCCCCGTGCATCTTCTGCAGAGGCTGAAGGGACCCACCAGTTAAATATTGGTAATCAGCCTACACCGACAGTCCCCCATGGCCTCGCTGCTGGCTGTAGCAACCACAAAAAAGGGGCTTTTTGTAGCTCCTCAGTCATGGAGCAGGGGAATAGGGAATCGGAGCACATTGAAGAGCCTTGCTGGGAGGGAATATTCCCACCCTCTGGTGTCCTGTACTTTTTGGCCATGTTCTTGTGCTAATCTGGAAAAGCTTTCTGGAAATATTGAAAACAGCTGCCCCTCTAATTAGGGTTGGGAATGTTTGTATTGCCAAAAGTGTCAAATTGCTTCATTACAACAAAAACAGGAGACACTTTGATCCAGAAAATTAGATGACTTCAACTTCGTATGAAGTTGGAGCTCTCCTTAGTATTTGAGAAACAAAGCAAAGGAAAACAAAGTGGGAGATATTCTCAGCTATTCCATGTGGGCACGCATTCAGGAGTGAGTCTGTGCAGCGTTAGTCAATGTGGTGCTTCAGACCCTGAGTGAAGGTCTCAGGTTATGCCAAGCGATATAGCTGAAGTTGAAAATTTACAACCAAGTAAACTGTAGAACAATAGTGTGCATTGGAAACAACATAAACATTTTTCAAAAATCATTGATTTTGTCATAAGTCCTTTTTTATATACATGAAACACCATTGAAATCTCCCCAATTTTCTTTGAGCAATTTCAGTTTAATCCAAACCCATGTTTTTCTAGTGGGAACCGTTTCACAAAGGTCTATGCGATGGTTTAAAGCAGCTTCCCCTGACAGCAGCCTGCAGCCCAAACCATGCCTAGCTCTGGTGGACCTGTCTCCATGAGGAGCAGAAACAGTTTATCTCATGTTGTTACGGACCTCCGGACAGATTTGCAGCTAGGGCTCAGTCTGGGGGGCTGCATGGATCCTTCCTTTTAGAGGGGAACATCCCCCAAAGCCAGGAGGTGCATCGCAGACAGGCTGGGGCATTGCTTGCAGATGGGCTGCCCATGGGAGCAGAGCTGGGCTCAGCTGTGCTGCTCCCTGTGTTCTCCCTGTGAGCAAGCCGCCTTGAGCTTGAATCTCTAATCTCTTCTTATCTCTACATCCTTATTCCAGACAGGTTTTTCCTCCTAAAGGGGAGTAAAGAAAGCAGGGGGATCTACTTGCCATTACCTGCATTGAAATAACACTGGAGAGTTGTCATCTTTAAATCCCACCAGGCAGATGCTTTTGTAACATCTTAAACCTAACCAATGAACCCAGAATCAACCTCCCTAATAGAAAAGGGAGATAAAAGATTCATCCTTCCACATACTTTAACAGTAGGAGAGCAGTGATATTTCAAAGGCAAGACAGATATCCTGGAGGTGAAGGCAAAGGACACGTGGGAAGCACAGAGAGGATGCAGACTTTAAAGGTGAATAGGAGGGCATCTGTGCTCAGCACTAGGAATGCTTTGGTCGCAAGTTGAGACCTCTTGATTCCACGCTGAAGTGGAGTTGCACATTCCTGGCTCTTATTTACTCTGCAAACAGAAGGTAAAAACCCCAGCCCCGCTTGCTTCCAGGGAGAGCAGCTGCTATTGCCACGATGCGCTGCTGCGGAGCGGGGCTTTGGATGTCTTAGCAGGTTGGACAGTGCACATGCTGCTCTTACCCACCTCTACAAGACAGCTTCAGGTGGGGTGAATAGCTGCATATTTGCAAATGTTTTCATAAAATAAGCAGTCACTGATTTACCAGGAGCTGAGATGGTTTTAGCCTCCAACAACTCCAAGTGCAGCTGCAGCTGTATGGCCTGGCATGGCACAGGTTGGGGCTGGCCAGGTAAAACAAGCCCCAGCCTTTAAGCAGCGATCACATGTTCAGAAAGTTTGGAAACATTGTGTAAATACAGCAGATGCGGCACCTTCCATCCCCAGAACCCCATCCCCCTCCCCCAACGTGTGCGTGTACCTATGTTTATATGGAGATAGCATGTAAATCAGAAAAACCACCAAGAAGCAGCTAGACTGGTTGTGAAAAGTGATATTTTTCTCTTAGTAAATTTTCTTGGGTTTCCTCTCTCTTTCTTTTTTTTGGTTCCCATCAGTTCGTGAGGTGTCTTACCCAGCTCTGCACAGGGGCTTTCCGGAGAAACGGAGAAGCCAGTTTGTGTACTGCCACTGGCTTCAGTGGCAGCAAGAGTGGCTCTAATCCAAACAAAAAAGCATAGAAATGACATTAAATTCCTTTCCATAAGGCACTAGAGAAGGTATTTTCTAGGTATAGAAGACTTTTTAAAATTTTTATTTTCATTATAATGGGGGTAAAGAAGAGTGGGGCAGTGAGCACTGAGCCCAAGTCTGGCAAGGGCAGGCAGTAGAAACTACGTGGAAAAGGGGGCAAGGTACAAGGTAACGTCCTGGGACATGGATTCACGGTGTTACTTCGGTGCCTGAGAGCTGTTTTATTTTTAAAAGTCTAAAAAAACATCACCTTTAATGTGTTGCATAGGGGACAGTCCCTCCACTCAGCCATCTTTTCCAAGGCATGGGCATGGGGTCACCAACCGAGGCAGGGCCAAAACCCCGCTGAAGGAGATACTGCTTCGTCTCATACATTGCTAAGCTGAAGCAGCTGTCACACACCACCTTGGGTACAAAATATCGACACAACTTTATCCAATTATGTTTTGAATCTGTGGGACAAAAATCTGTCGACGGCTGTTAAATGTGATGGCATTATCTGTGTCTCTGGAGGTGTGAAGCTGTGGATCGCCAGATGTGGAGGGACTATGCAGGGAATCTGTCCATATGGGCTTGCCCTGGATTTACAGCCTCTTTTAGATGCTTGCTCTCAGTCAGTGTCCAAAACTGGATATTATATGGACTTTTGGTCCTCCCCGTCGTGCTGAAGGCAGGAGGGAATGGCACACGCAACAGCTACCTCCTCATCCCGCCTTAGCAAGGTAGCCTGGGT
This sequence comes from Pandion haliaetus, assembly GCA_013401275.1. Classification (NCBI taxonomy): domain Eukaryota; kingdom Metazoa; phylum Chordata; class Aves; order Accipitriformes; family Pandionidae; genus Pandion; species Pandion haliaetus. The sequence continues at coordinate 53,174 of VYZV01012689.1, read as the reverse complement.
GAGGAGGGAGCAGAAATAGCCCAGAACAGAGCAGGGCAGAAGGTAGATCATCCACCCCTTGAAGGCAATAGCAGGAGCTCAGGTAAGCAGAACATCTGCCGCTCACTGGCGCGTGGCCTAGAGCTAAAGCAGAGGTGGATACCCTCTGCAGTAAGTACAGGGGAAGTTTTAATGACAAAGGAGGCTGAGCCCTCTTGCTCTCCCCTGAAAAAGGTGTTTCACGTAACACTAGGCCAGTTCTCATCTTTCGGAGCCACCACAGCAGTGCAGGGGCAGAGGCAGCTCCCGTAGGGGTATTGATTTCTCAGACTTCCTCTCTTGGTGCTGCTCATACCCACGTTTTGGCTTGACCGGTTGCAATGTGCAACGCAGTTGCTTGCTCTCTGGGGAGGACAGCAAGTGACAGTGCCCTACCGGGGCATGGACAAGGACACCTCTGTCCTCGTGGCATTCCTGAGCTTGTCTTGCTCCTTCAGAAGAGGGAAAGGCAAAGACAACACTGCAACTGGGGAATTTCCATTGTGTTACTAGTGAGCAAGAGTATTTCTACCTGAGCCCAGCACAGAGGAGCTGATGGGTTAGGGGCTGCCCAGCCTTTTGCTCTGTTGGTCCCACTTGGGTGACGTGCACCTGAGGCCTCGATGAAGCAGAACTGTACTCTTCCATGAGCACCAATTCCCAGGGGGATGCATGTGTTATTAAGGGAACAAACTGATGTGCAAGTCAGCTGTTTTTCTTTTTTCTTTTTTTTTTAAGCAATGCCTCTGTATGAGAGGCAATTTTAAAGAATAGCTATTGAAGGTTTTTATTTCAAGTATGAATATGCCTGCAGCTGGGGCAACTGACTGCCTCTTCCCTAAGGGACTAAGCTCTCTTATAAAGCACCATTCACTGCTATAATGGCCTGCTCCCTTTGGGGCAAAACATTCCATTTTAAATAAAAGGGGTTTGTATACAAACAAGACTTAATGCATCCCAACCAAAAGTGCCCCTTTCCCTGCTACATCAGCATGTGTTTCCAGGACCCCAACCCACAGCCCAGTGGTGAATAACAACGGGTCCCCTGGCACGATCTCTGCAGGTTCAAACTCGGGATGCGGAGATGATGGCGAGGCCAGGCCTGGGCATGCTCCAAGCCACACAAAGGCAGGGAAATACCAACACCAGCACACACAGCCAAATTAAAACTGGGATGACTGAAAGGCAGTGGAATTGAATCTCCTCCCCATCTCTCAGCAGGGGGCAAGGCCTGCTACCCCTGCACAAAAAGGCAGAATAACAGACAATTAATTAGCAGCAGGACTCGTTGCATGGAAAAGATACACCGTGCCACCGTTGATTTGCATGCAAATATCCTGTGGGTAGGAAGGATCCAAGCGGGCTGGCAGGAAATGATGGCTGGGGGGGGGTTAACCTTGAATATTGCAAAAGTCATTGCTTCTGCTTATTTTGACACATGTGTGGGTCAGCCAGACCATGGAGGAGAATAATTAGGGAGGAAAAGGACTGCAAACTCTTATTTCTGAAGATACCTGGGGGCTAATGGCATGAATACATTTGTTATAATAGACCCGTGGCCCGATGATGATAATTCCTCTGTAGAGATAGCCACTTAATCTATTCCGTGTGCCAACATGGATGCATGAAATAATTGCAACCTTGGCTCAATCTTGTTTCCACTCTTCTGGAGAATAGCTAATTCATGACAGAAAATAGTGACTAATGTTAGAATAAACAATATTATGACTCAAGTGACTTATAAGTGCTGCAGATATGATGCACATTTAATAGGACATGACTTATCCAGACATGTAATTCTTTTTCTGAGCGGAGTAAAGTAAGTGTGGCAGAAATGCCAGAAACAGCTTTGCAATTGGAATATGCAATTTGAAATAAGTAAAGATTACTCCCAGGTAGTTTATTGCTTTAACTACATCAAGGCAGGTCCCTGTAGCAGACTGCATAATGACTCTCATTTCGTTTTTGGTTTGTGTCAAATATCTTCAGTTAGTTTTACTTTATTGGCTTCATGCAATTTATTGCAGCACTAGAATGTGATTGTAATGCAACTAGTATTTTAGTTTTATCTTCCACTGGTAATTTTTCTTCTTTATGGAGCCTATACTGTCTGCATTAATAAAAACCATAGAAATTATACAGCGTGGAACCATGTTTTAGTAAGTGCCGGTTTACTATAGAAAAACCAAACTCGAATTGCTGTTCTCCAGCCCAAAGGAAGACAGACCACCACCAGCTGACGCACGGTACCAGGATGCTGTGCAGCACCTCTTTCATATGCTACTGGTTTTAAAGGCTACTCAGATGCTCATGTTTGTCAGACAAAAGCGTGGAGTAAATTCATCTCACTAAATAGCAGCTGTTTCTCCAAAATGTCAATGGCTCAAAGGCTCAAACCTGTCAGATTAAGCCCAGTCAGTCTTGAGGGGTTTTGTGTGGTAAGTTGGGGCCACAGTGCCTGGGTAGGAACGGCCCTTCTGCATGGAGGCCCTAAATGCAAAATGAGTGCTCTGGTTTTGTTGCTTAACATAAGTGCGTCTAGTGGCACCTCTGCTGCTGTGGAAAGGAGAGGGTTAGTGGTCAAAACAGCAACTGCGGTTTCAAAGGCAGGAGTTTTATGCAAGATGCCTCATCCGAGGCAGGCAGGGACACAGCACTTGCTGCAGGAGCCTTGCTGCCCAAGCACTCAGCAGCCATCAGCTCCTATTGCAGTATTTAAAGCTAGATGACTTCTTTAACCTCCCTAGTTCTTCTTTAAAACCTCCTACTTTACCAAGGAGTAAGAACAAATGGATGCATTAATACATAAAAACACGTGAGGTGGTAGGATACCTCCCTGATGCAGGCAGTGCTGTGGGCACGCAGTATTTGGTGGCCAGCACTATGGTCTGGTTTCCCCCACACGTGCAATACTCACCTGAAAAGCTAACAGGACCTCAGTAAATTTGGGAGTATTGATTAATTCATCCAAGCAGCTTGGCTGTCCAGTTTTGAGCATGTGACTCTGCAAATATTTTCCGTGCACAATTTCTACTCCTCTTTTGACATTTCTTATCCCTTATACAACAAGAGTCTTCTTCCTCTCATGTACAGCCAGACGTCTCCCATCAGCTACATTCTCCAGATAATAAAACATCTTTCATTAACATGAGTGGTGCTCTTGCTTCTCAGCAGAAGTGCTTCCCTTCCCAATTATGGTTTGCTTTGGCCACAGTGGTGAAGGTGCCCCGGGGCTTTTGGCCAGCTGCAGCATTCACATGGGGTGCTTCCTCAGCTCACCCCTCAGCTTTTTTTGGTAGTAAAACGTGGTAAAAAAGGCCAACAAACACGAGTGGAAAGGCTTTATGTGTATCCTAGGGAGCCCACCTACGCAAGAGCCCAGGCTGACTCCTCCGAGGGCGGCCAGGGACGCACCCCCCAGGCGTGGGGCTCACAGAGCTGCTGCTAACACCTGATGGCTGAGGTTTATAGAGACATTTCTAGGAACCAACCTTCCAAACCACACTGACTTTGAATGGGAGCTGGGTACCTAATTCTCTTAGGCTCTCTTAAATTTGCAGGCAAAAAATATCCAGTGTATACAGGGGGTGGGGTTTTGAAAGACTGATTGTGCTTGCTATGAAATGAATTTCCTTTAAAGCTGCATTTATTGCACTCCATGGCCCCCGTTAATCAGAAAGTTATATCTGGCCTTCACATTATGGTGAAAGAAGTATGTGAAATATTCGTAAGCTGCAAAATTACTCAGGACTGGTTGGGGGGATTTTTTTTCCCCTTTGCATTTGATTTCAGTGTGGAAAATAAGTCACTTCTTGTTAATGTCTGTCTAAGGCCCAGTTGTGAACTTGGCTTTGTGCAGGGGGGAACCCCGCTCCCATCTGGTCCAGTGTAGCCTTTGGGCAGCCTTTGCTGCGGCACCCGACATGCAACAGGGTGATAACTCATGGTACCTTTCTGGGGAGAGTGGGTAGGGGGCTGAAATATGTCTCGGAGAAGTGTGGGAGAGCTTGTCAAGGTGAGGTTATTCCTAAAGAAGGCTGACCTTATATAATTTGGTTGTCCCAGAAGCTCTTTTGTAAGAAATTGGGATTTGGTTTGACTCTAAAACTCTTGGCTATAATGCACCCTCAAAGCATAAAGAAATTAAAATCTGCAAGAAGGCTGAAATAACATCTATTTTCTTTCTTGGTCGGTTTCAATGTAATGACTTTTATAAGACTGAAGGTATGAATCTGGAAAAAAAAAAAGGGAGAGGACTTTTTTTTTACATAAACCAGTAACCTACACGTCATAGGAGTGGGAAAATGCTTTCCATTAGAACACGTCTATTTGAGATGCTTTTGGGGTTGGACTTATTTCTTCAGCGAATATATGTTCACAGTAAGGTCTGATCTCAGTGGGGTCTGTAATGGCAACAACAATATGGACTATAAATAATACATACCTCTAAAAACGCGTGGCTGCTCCGTGCTGTCCCTGAGGCCTGCCCACAGACTGGTCATGGCTGGCCAGTATGTTTTAAAGCTGTTAAGTCCGGTATCCACAAACATAATGTTAACCACTGTTTCATGGGAAGGGCAAAAAAATCTGTGGAAATACTCTGTTGAACAACTTTACCTTTGTGAGTACATTCCCCTGGCTAAGGGAGCTCCTGCAGCGTGTCACAGGGGTTTAAGTCACTCCTGAATAGGAACAGGTTTCTGCTCTAAGGTATCTTTATATCGCTATAGAGCAGCAGTGACAGAGCATCTGTCAGTGTGGGTCACCCCACTTCACCTTTCTTCCAGTAAAGAAATTATTTTGGTAAAATTACTGTGGGTAAATAAGAATTCACTTTTGTACAGCCTCTTTTTGATGATGTTAAATGAATTCCCATAGGGTGTATAAACTTTCTCACAATGATGGCCATTTGCAGAACAAAAAGGCAATTTTTTTCTCTTTTCAGTGTTTTCTGACATTTTTCCCCTGGGGGAATAAATGGGCCTATTATTCTACCAGCTTCCCTGGCATCTGCAGAGCCTGCGCGGGGATGCTCGGGTGCCTGCTTCCCATCTTCAGGCTTTGCTAAAAGGCCTGGTGCTTTGCAGTGACACCCAGCTGGCCTGGGGTGTCATCTGAGTGCACCAGCCTCTAGTTGGGGAGCAGCCTCGCAAATTCCTGAGCCGCTGAACTTATTTAGGTATCTCATTCCTATTGCCTTCATAGGAAGTTGGGGGCTAAATGCCACCCAAAAGGTGTCAAGGCAGGAGGAGCCCCATGGGGCTTTTGTTGGGGGACAGACCCAGCACCCGCAGGTGGGTAAAAAACGAAATTCACAGAGGAGTGTTTATGTTATTGATCACTCCAGCAAAAAATCTTTTGATTTTTAGCCTGATGATGCCAATCCACCGGTCACTGTCCACACCCAGCAATGTTGGTCCTGATTAATTATTCCCACCCGCTGATGGGAAGTGTGGATAAGTGTCCTGGTTTTGGCTGGGACAGTTAATTTTCTTTCTAGTAGCTGGTGTAGTGTGATGTTTTGGACTTAGTGTGAGAATAATGTTGATAACACACTGATGTTTTCAGTTGTTGCTGAGTAGTGTTTATACCAAGGATCTTTCAGCTTCTGATGCCCAGACAGCAAGAAGGCTGGAGGGGCACAAGAAGTTGGGAGGGGACACAGCCAGGACAGATGACCCAAAGTGGCCCATACCATGGGACGTCATGCCTAGTATATATATAAACTGGGGGGAGTTGGCCAGGGGATGGAGATCGCTGCTTGAGAACTAACTGGGCATCGGTCAGCGAGTGGTGAGCAATTGCATTGTGCATCCCTTGTTTTGTATATTCCAATTCTTTTATTATTACCATTGTCATTTTATTATTGTTATTATTATCACTATTATTTTCTTCCTTTCTGTCCTACTAAACTGTTCTTATCTCAACCCATGAGTTTTACTTTTTTTTTTTCCCCAATTCTCTCCCCCATCCACTGGATGGGGGGGCAAGTGAGCGAACGGCTGTGTGGTGCTTAGTTGCTGTTTGGGGTTAAACCACAACAATAAGGAACCCCAGGAGGAAAGAGGGCATGTGTGTCTCAAGGCCAGCATTTGCAGGTAGGCAACTACAGCCCATGGTCCCACTTGTGTAGCAGTTGTCAGCACGAGTTCCATCCTAGCCACAGCCCTGTCACGTTCCATAAATGTCCTCTGGTGTGTTCATGGTTTCTGTTTGGTCTCAGAACAGCAGAGATCAGGAAGCTAGACAGAGGTGGTTGGAAAGGAAATGGTGAATAAGAATAATGTATTTGGGAATACTTGGTAAGGAGAGAAAGTTTGAAAATAATTTCCTTTTCAAGATCATCTGCTGTACAAGTGCTTCTAGGGAGGATAAAATCTCTCTGCAGACTGGTTATAATCCTTATCGATACAGTAAATGGAACTATCAAACTGGAAAAGATCACATGGCAGTTAAGATAAAGGTTTGACTTGTCCCAGCACCGTGCTTATCAGGGTTTAGCAGTAAGTGAGTTTTGTTGCTTAGACTGCATTTGAAAAGTTCATTGATTTGTAGCTAATACCAAGTTGTCATAGTTTCATGAGTAAGAGCTTGCGGTTTGCAGAATCAAAGCCTTTTCCTAAATCAATAAGAACAGATTCAGTGAGATTGCTTGAGCCCACTGAGGTAGGCAGAGAGAGGCAACCAGCAAATTCACCAAGGCTGTGACGTGAGAAAATTAATGCCCCAGGCCGCCAGATCCTCTCCATGTCTGCACCAAAGGTTTTGCATGAAAGCCTAAAATGCTCAGCCTGGAAGCACACAGGCTGCTGAATGGGTAACATCAGTGACTGTCAGGCTGCCTAGTGTAAATCTCGTATGAAGTAATTAGCCAATTGATTGGGTCTCTGGTGGACTGAGACGCTGTATTTCCTGCATCTCTCCAGTCAATACCATTGGATTTTCACACCACTGCTGGCATGGAGGATGCAGCAATGCACACGCGTGGCCACGGTGCAGCTGGGACAGGGGATCCCCACCAGAATCCCACCATGGCTTCCTGGGCCTCCAGCTCCTCCCTAGGCACTTGGTGGAGGCTTCAAACTCAAGAGAAAGGAGCCTCTCGGCTAGCAGGTTCCTCTTGCTTTTCATGTATCTTTGTCATCTATTGCAGAGATGAGCTCAGGGCTTTAAGCTTCCCAGCTGCTTTCCAGCTTGCTCATGGGATAGCTCCAGGTGTGCCCCAAGGACCCTACTCCTTCCCACCAGCACCACCCGCCTCACACTGCTGCTGCTCCAGCAAGGCAAACCACCCCTGCTACTCCAACCAGGGCTGCCTTCTGCCCATCTACTAGCCTAATTCCCAACCAACCAGCAACGTCTTCTGGCTATCTATTAGACCAATTCCGTGAGAAAACAGGCCTTGGGATAGCACGCACTGTGTCTATCTGCCTCAAGAACCATTGGCCAATTTCAACGAAATTTGACAGATGGGGACGCTCACACATATTACTTTCTTACATCATGAAAATAAGTAGACAGGCAGAGAAGTGAGGTGGCATTAACTTGCCTAGCAAGGGTAAGGCTGCCAACTTCCACTTTTATTAAACTTCAAAGAGTCCCCACAGGAGAAGGTGAGGGGTCACCAGGCTTCATATGTTTTATGGCTCATGTAACAGCTTATCTCTAAATCAAATGGTGCAGAATGCTAAAAAGCAGTACTCCGGTATTTGATGTCTCTACTTGAAGCCATCCATAAGCACAAAAATACAACACACAAAATAAATAGCTTAGATAGGTAGACCAGGGAAGCTAGCACGTGCAGCTAACTCTCCCACTTAGCAAACTCAGGCAAGGAAGGCTGATCTCTTTATGGCACTTTCTAAATATGTTTAAATGTTAATTTTATGTCCATGGTAAAAGTTATTACAAGATGAGCCTATTAGAAATTATCATGTATTAATTACCTAAGACGTTAGACAGCTTGTAGACAGGAAAATGCAAAGGAAACCAGGCTGGAGCTTCAGAAAGGGGAGGAGATGGCCTGAATCAGCTTCTAGCACCATCGTAGAGAGAGGAGGTTTTTCCAAGAGGGATTAAATGTGTTGAACAGCAGAGTTTCCTGCAGACCTTTTGCATTCAGCTGGAACCGGTACCCTGACCCACTCTCCTTGAGCCTCCTGCTGGGCTTGGTGCTAGTTTCCTGCTCTTTGAGGATCTTGTCTGAAGGTATGGTGTCCCTTGGTGCCCTATAATAACAAAATAAGGCCTTGATTTCAGCAAGTAACTTGAGCACATGCTTGATTTGAAGCACGTGGTCAGTTCTGTTTCCTGCTCTGCAGAGCCTGTTGACATAAGCTCACAATCAGGCAACTGCATAAATCTCTTTTGAATCTTTCCAGCTATCAGCACACGTGCTAATCTCCGTTAAGTCAAGGGAACATAAGCATGTGCTTGATGTGGTAGTCCTGATGCTAAGCATGTGCTTAAGTGCTTTGCTGAATTGGAAGTCTTGAACTCTAGGGTTGCTGTAAATAGTATCATGTTTATCCCGAACATAAAGCAAAGTAAGGATTATAAATCTAGGAGAGAACCCAACTGTACTAAGGTCCATGGCACAGAGTCTCTCCTTGCTCGAAACGAATCACAATCCTTTTGAGATCTAGACAGTCCCAAGATTTGCATGTTTATGGATGTGTTTAAAAGCGTTATATATGGATTGAAAAGTACATGCTCTGAGTGATTTGGAGACCCAAGCCATAAAGAGAGCAAGTCTAAGCATGAGGTGTTCTCAGCTGTGTCCCAGTCTGATTCCTAGAAGACAGCTAAACTTCTACGATCCCAGTTTTAACCCTGACACAATGCAGAATGACGGGTTTCACAGGGTAACTGCCTGTCTTTTGCAGAAGACTTTATTCTGGGATAGTTTCTGCATGATAAAACTCCCTTATGCTTCCTTTCTTCTCTGTTTTTCCTGCCCTTCTCCTTGAGCTTCCCTCTCCTTCCAGCTCCCCTCTGAGCGAGATGGCCACGATATCTCCAATGAAATATTTTAAGAATTCCTCCCTGCAAGGCTTTCTGTTTTGAGTGCTAGTACAACAAGTTGCATTTGAATCCTGTTAGCCCAGCACAACTGCAAACTTCATTTTGTGCATAGAGATACTTTTTTTTCCTCAATGAGCTTTTGTCAACTTTTCTCCCTCCCCTGAAGAGCAGCAGAGTGACAAAGGAGCCTGGCACGTGTGCCCACGCTCCCTGCCAGCTCCACAATGCCCTCTCTTGTGGCTCAGGCTGCTGATCCTCCTCCTCATCTATCTGGTTTTGTAATATTTTCAGCAGCTCTGTGGTGACGGTGCCAGCTCTCCAGCTCCTGGCTGTGGCCAGCCCAAGGTGCATCTGGCAGCGAGGCTTTGTGTGCTGTGATGTATTTCTTTGGCAATGGGTATCATTGGTTTTTTGGCTTCTTCCATGGCCCTCTGGGTCAGCTTTCACTGTCAAAGCTGTTATGGTAGATAGCTTGAAACCTGTCTGCAAGTTCAGTGGGTTAGTCTGGAGCTTGCCTTTTGACCACGACATAAATCATCCATCAGTGGGAATTAGCCAGCATCTGGATCAGCACAGTGCTGGGACTTGCATGCTGCTGGGAGAAGGAAATTCCTTCCAATATTGCTTATTGCAGCTCCTGCCTCATCTTCTCTTGCAGTTTATTTGCAACGTGACATCTTCTAATGCTTTTTGTTACAGTTTCAGCACCTGCAGTCATGTTATTCCTTGACTGTACCAACTATTGTAGAGGAAAGCCCACTGCCAGCTCTCATGGTTGCAGAGAAATTTTAACCTGTCACTGGACTGCACCCTAATGGTTTGGAAAAAAAGCACCAAATCACACCAATCTCATCCAAATCTTAGCGCTGGGGGAAGAAAACGGTTGGGAATGATGAAGAAGGTGACCTCAGCCATGTTTTTCCAGTGCTGGGGAGACAACTTCATGGTGATCTCTGAACTAGGGAATAAATTCCCATTTCATAGGGAATAAATTCCCGTTTCAGCCCAAGCCCCAAGTGACACAGGCAGCCCATTTCTGGTTGTGCGGTTGGGAAGCCATCGGCACAACTGAGCCCAGCTCTTACCTGGAGTTTCTGAGAGCAGCTGAAGGATGACCCATTTTCGATAATAACCATCAAAGCTGGCAAAGCCACTGGAACGTTTGGGGAAGCCGACAGTGACGTGTGGTCAGTCCTGCCTTCTTCTGGACCAAACCAGCCAGAAATGTGCCCTGTTAGAAGTCACTGCACGGGCTGTGCAGGCCAGTCCCATGAAGCCATGATGTCTGGGGCTGACACCCAGCATCTGGAGAAGACCAGGTTAAGCAGATGGCACTCGCGGCCAAGGCTGCAGCACACCAAAACACCCTCTGCTCCCCAGCAAACAGCTCCATTTCACCTCACGAGGTGAGCGTATTCCCAGTGAACAAAGCCAGTCAACCAGTATTTGGAGCATTTTTGTGTCTGAAAAAAGCAAAATCAATTCTGAAGCTAGCCCAAAGGCTTCCTGACTGCGCCAATGTCTCCCAGCCTCCTTTAAGGGTAATATCGCTCATCAGCTTGCTCGCTCCATTTTTCCCCTTTTTCATAAAAGAGCATTTTCCTCATGGCGCTGAAAAGAATGTAACCTATAGATTTATAGCCACGAGGGGAAAAAAATACACTTTCGACTACCAAAATACCAGCCTATAAACCCGCTGCCTTTGCAGCATTGTTTTCACTTCTGTGTGAGCCACAGTGCTTCTGCACAAAACCCTCCACTGACATACAGCATGGGGACACCGTCGGGGCTGGCATTTTTCTGTCCCCAGCAGCAGTGGCAGGGCTATGATCAGCACCCCACGGTAAGGCTGGGAATGTCCGGGGGGGAGGAGGGAGAACCCAGACTCTGCTGGGTCCCACTGAGTTTGCATTTTCCCAGGCTTACTCAGAAACTCGGCGTCAGAGTGATGGGGAGGTTTTGCCAGCTCGGAAGGCAAAACTTGGGAAAATCTGCGTCTTTTTTCTAAAGCTTCTCGGTTGGCCCAATGAATTGATTGCAAGAGATAAAACTTGATGAATAGGCAATGTTTTCCCAGCATAGCACTTGACTCCAAAAAGCAGAAGATGCAATAGATTTTGTTTATGTGCATGTCCATTGCTTTTTATTTATACGCAGGGTGCTTCAAGCTAATCACACATTGCAGGCATTGCGAAAGAGCTGCTTTCTCTTGCATTTCCCATCCGTTTAAATACGTTTGTAGTACAGCATGTGGGAAGGGCTCGCTGCTTGTGGCATCACCAAGAGCTCAGAGTGCCAACAGTGGGTCTGTCCCAAGAAGAAATCCAGAGGCAAGAGCTGCATAGTGATTAATAGGAAATAGGAAAACAGTTGTACCATGGCCAAGCCCCTCCTTATGGCAAGCAGGCAGCACCAAAGTTTTGCATTTTAAATTCCCAGACTGCAATTGGCGGAGAGGAGGAAACCTCAGAGACCACTGCTGCCACGGGAGGAGGGGACTGCACGGGACTGGGGGCAAAAGGACAAAGCCCACACTGGGCACGTGGGGCATGCTGGGGACGTCTCGGGACAGCTTTGTCGCTCCCGCCCAGGATCAGCCACCAGAAAATTATGCTGGTAACAGATAAAAGGGCCTTTCATTTGCAGAGCTTAGCACTGGATTCTGCATGTGGATGTGCATGTGTGTTTGGGTGAACGTGTATATTCCTAGATATCTCTTAAATCTCCCTTAAATGCCCCAGAGTTATGGTGATCTCAGAATTACATTGTTTGAGTGATTTTGCCAGTGCCGGTGAGCAGAGGGGTTTGTCCCAGACAGTACCAACCACTACTGCTTTCCTCCTAACTGAATTTTAAAGCATGTCAAAGGCTGTCGGAGTGGATTGGGTCTGATGGCCACACCCCGCATTGCAAAGCTTCTTGATAACGCCGTGGCGAGCTTTGCCCAAAGCTTAGGCAAGTTTTTGCCCATCACATCGTGCCGTGGTGTCTGCTTCGCGTGCAGGCATCAGCCTTGGCGCGGGGAAGCAGCAGGCGCTCATTCATAAAGAGCAGCTTCACTGGGGGGGAGAAAAAGATTTACTGACAAATAATTGTCATTTGCTAACCTTGTCATGACAATCTTTATTTTTTTCTTTTTTCCGGAGGCACTCTGAATGTTGAATGCCAGCATCTGTTACAGACCAGAAAACAAGTAAACAGTAATATTCCTGGTGGCTTTGAAAGAACATTTAACACTTAGATTTCTACACTTGCCTTTACTAGGAAAATTACTTCAGGATGTGCTTAGCATGCGTATGATGATGAGTGTCTGGGAAAAAACAAAATATAGAAGGCAACCCCTTGCTACAGACAGGCTGAAAAAAACCCACAATTCCTCCTGCCAGATGTTGACATTTTGATTTGCATAAAGGTAAACTTTTGAGTTGACGGCATGTTTAATTTTCTAAAACATCCCCAAGAACTAGGGCATGTTCACAGATAATGAGTTTGCATCATAAGCAGTTTTCATCAGACCTGTATCCCGGCAAGCTTGCTCAGATCATCTTTATTTCTGCTGCCTCTGAGCATCTCCCTGTGCCCGTGCAAGGAGGGAGGGCAGCCAAAGGGGTGACCAGGAGGTAACAGAGGGGCAGCTGTGAGTCAGGGAGATTATTGACACATTTCTCCATGGCTTGTGGAGGAACTCACAACTCCCATCTCATATGAGGACAGTGGCAGGAGCAGCCCCAACTCCAGCACCCTCCATCCCAAACGTGCCCTCCATCTTTCATCCTCTGCAGCAAATTCCAGCTGGCTTTGCCCTTCAGATAAAACCTCGTACTTAAAACCCCACGAAGAAGCTGTAAGAATCTGTGAGGGCATCCTTGTGAAGAAAAGCAAGGACATACTCTTCTCTCAGCTGGGGGAACTGAGGCCCAGACAAATCATCCCCCCCGGGGAAAGCAGCCAAGCCCAGAGCAGACAGCACAGATCCACCTCCCTGTGCCCCAGCTGGGGACACTCATTCCTGGGTCTCCTCTCTGAGCTAAAATAAGCTGTAGCAAGCTGCCAAAAATGAGGGAGAAAATAAGATCTAATACAGGCAGATAACTCTTTCCAAGTCACCTGTAAATCCAGGGAAAGAAAACACAGTAGGTGACAGTGTTTTGGGGGGGTCTCTCTGTACTGCAGTGCTCAGCTTCCTCTGGGATATAAACTATGTCCAGAGCCAAGAAGTCCTGTTGTGTTTCACTAAACCTTGTGTTTCTGTCTCTGGAGAGGCCAGGAGAGCTGGATTTCTTTTGAGTGTGGGCTCAACAGCGCCCACAGATACAATGAGGCTCCTGCGTGTTGAGCTGTCCTGGCGCTGGGGATCCAAATACCAAAGACACATCACAAGTGCCATATGACAGGGAAGCATTGTCCCCCTTGACCTGCTGGCTCTGCTCTGGCTCACGCAGCCCAGCACAGCCGTAGGGCTGCACGCCTGGCATTCACCCTGCCCAGCCTGGGTGAGGAGCAATGCATCTGCTCACAGGAAGAAATAAGCTTGTTATTCATAAATACACTTTATTTCTATTGGGAGAGCATCTAAAAACAGCATCTAAGGCGCAATGAGACTCTCCTGTGTCTAATGGGCAGCGAGACAGCCAAGCTCCCTGAACCAGCTCTTGAGAACAGCAGAGCCCCTTCTTTAGTGTATTCTTCTGACAGGGCTACAGCACCCGGTCAGCCGGGCTGGCTCTGAGCATGGGTGCTGGTACAGGGCGGGTAGACAGATGCCCAGCAGCACAGGACTCCTGGCACCCCAGAGAAGCTCCTTGCTGCCGGAGCCAGCACGGCCTTACGAAGCTCTCCGAGAGCTGAAGAGGGAAGACGCGACTGAAATGCAAAGTGCTATCATCGCCGTATTAGCCTCAGCTGAAATGCGCTACATAAGTGCAAATTGCTATTATAAATCATAAACATCAAAAGGCTGTAAGTGCCTAATAATGGCCTAAGTGGCTAATTTGTTTTATGTGCTACTGGAAGAAGCACCGTAAAGATACGGAACAAAAAATTTCCCCCATTGTGGTTTGGCCTCCAATACCAAGAAAGGCTGAAAGGGAGTGGGAGCAAAATGCTGCTCTAGTAGATACGCAGGAACATTTCATATCAAAACCTGTAATTAAAAACATGGCAAGGCAAACACGGCCAGTGCTGAGGATGCCTGGGTTGGAGGCGGTGTGTGGGGCAGCTGCTGGTGAGCAGGACAGAGAACTACAGCACCGTCTCCAATTGGGAGCAAGTTACTTGTGAAAAGAGACGAGGCGGTGGCGTGGCAGATGGAGCTGGTGGGCTCTGCTTCTGTCGCTGGCGAGGTGCGTACATGGGGTGCAATGCCCACTGTTGTCCCCTGCTCGACGCCGTGTCTCTGTAGGCACCCAGAGGGGTCTGAAACACCAGCCTGAGCAGGGCTGAGGGACACCTCCAGCCTGGCCTGGCCTCTCCGCACCTCTGTTTTAAAGTGGCAGTCTCCTTTTCCCATCTGAACAACAACTGTGTGCCCTCCATCCGGCTTTTAATTGCTTTGGGCCTTTTGGGGTTACGCAGTGCTTTAAAGGCTCTTTCTGGCTGGCTGGCTCTGCTTGTGAAATTAGCCTTGGAGAACCATAAATACCCTAATCCAGCCCTTCTGTGCCCTGCAGATATGTTCCTCATGCAATTCTTATGCTCTTCAGGTCAGAGCTGCCTTTCTGCTCTGCTTGGCCTAGGATAAGCTCAGCTTGTTTCACTGCACAGCGCAGCTGATGCAACTTTGATGGTGGAGCAGAGGAGGCTCCTGCATGGAACTGCTCAGCACAGCGCTGAGCCCTGCATGGACCAAGCCCTGCTTTAGGATGCAGCACATTGTACTCATTCCCTCTTAGTCCAGAGACCTGGTCACAGCCCAGCGCTTCCCGGTGGGCCCCCTTCAGCATGTTCTCTTGATTTGAAACCCCTCAGCACCCAGGCACACCCCACTGGGCACCTCATAGCCACCTGCGTGCCATATCACATGCAGCTGATTTATTAGGGATGAGCAAAACCAGTTGTGCCTGCTAACCTCCCTGAGCACTCCCATCTCTTTTTGCCTTGAGGGACTGCACTCTCTGTAGGTATTTTGGTTTTAATTTACAGTAAAACAATGGTGTTCCTCTGTGAGTACCCTGGACTAATTCCCCCAGGGTGTATTTAGTGGATGCTGGTGGAGGAACATGATCAGAACAACTTGTTTTGCCGTGATGCTGCAGCGAGGGTGTGCAATGGCAGGAGAGAAACATCAGGCCACGGCAAGGACCAGGAGCCAGATGCTCAGGGTCCCTCGCATGCCCTCGTATCCCAGACGGATCATGTGGGGACTGTTCCTAGCACAAGAAATTAATTCAGTAATATTTCAACATAGGTCTAAATGATTTAGAGTAGAAACAGTGCTGCTTTCATGTAATACATTGCCCTGCACAAAACCCTTGAGGGAATGGTCCAGGGAATAGTCCTAATTGGTCTGTTCCTCTTCTGATATCTCTGATAACATGGAGGAAAAAAAAATCTCTTTGTCCTGAAATTGCATGCCAATAATCAACATTTTAAAAAAGAATTTCTTTGATGCTTATCAATTCCATAACACATGTTCAGTGCTTTGCAGCTAGGAACCAAAGACTGTGGCTGACCTCTGCATGCCTGACAGGAGGGGCAGCAACTGCTGCAGTGTTTTATTTGTGAGCTTGATGGGGACACAGGGAAAAAAAAAATCCAGCTTTTACAGCTGTAGATGAAGGTAAAGAGCACAGAGCAGTGTGCTGACAAAAACCCCTCTCTGAGCTTTGGAAGTGGCTGAACACACAGAGCCGGACTCAGCAGCTTCTCCGCAGGCAGGTGAGCTGCGCTGCCAGTGCCTTACAGCTGCGCCTTTGAGCAGGTTTAATCTTGGAAACAGAAATGGAAAATGGTTTTTCCTCCACTACCCCACTCAAAAGAGGGGAAAACCAGGAAATGCAGCGTGGGTTCAGCTTGCCACATGGAAACCACAGCAGGTCTATGATGCTTTCCTGTGCCAGCTCTGGTGGGCCTCGGACCCTCTCTGAGCTGGTTTAAGGCATTAACCAAAAGAAATCTCCCCGCTTGTTGTTTGCTGGGCTGTTTTTTTTGTTCTCATAGCAAAATAAGTCAGGCTGCAGAAGGAATCTATTGACCACAGAACCAGCGCAAACTGAGCAGGAGGAGGTGGAGACAGTGGTGGAAGGGTAAGATGGGACCTTGCTTGCGGACAAAGCAAATCTCTCCTTTCTGAGCAAAGGAAAACAAGACATTTTCTGCTGTTTGCACGTGATGCAGCAGAGGCGCCTGAGCAAGGACAAGGCTGTCTGGGAAAGAGGGTGAGAGGCTTCCCCTGCTCTTGGGGAATGCCAGACCTGGCTGTGGTTCAGTTCGTTTGGCTGCTCACCACCTCCCTGCAACAAAGCAGCTCATTTCAGATCTCTACAAAACCAAACCTACAGGCAGGTAATCCATCCTCTGCAAACTGTGCAAACTGTACTAACTGCAGCTCAACATTGCAGGTAACTTGCCAGTGTGCTCTTGCATCAAGAAATGGGGTGGCCTGGGGCAAGGGCAGTTCACAAGGCCTCCTGCTCCCATGGACACTTGGAAGACAGAGGAAGTGTCATTTCCCACTCCTTGGAGTACTTTAATGTGCAAAGTGGCTTCTCATCTGAGCAATCATCTCAGCTCCGAAAACCTTTACACCGTTAGTTTATGTTATTGTAATTTTATTATATTACTAACTGTAAGTAATAAAACACAAATAATGTACTTTATTACTGCTTTTAGGCAGTAATAGCTAATTATTGATCTATTTGTTAAACGACAGTGTAGGTGTTGTGTGCTGACAGCAGGAACAAGGCAAAGGTCAGTCCATGGACCTAAGAGCAGCAATTCTTCCTCCTCTGCTCTGGAAGCATCTTTCTTATGGTTAGTCCCCAGCTGCAAAGCGATCGGGGGAATCCTCTCCGAGCGGGCTCAGACCTCCAGCAGCCTTACTGGCAGCCTTGCAGGGATGGCGGGGAGTCTGGCTGCCCATGAACATCTGTGCCAGCTCTCACCAGTGCACAGACACTCCTGGGTTTGAGTTTTAGTGAGGCCAGAGGTGTCCTGCTAGGGGCCGGGGAGGGGGTGTGGGTGGGCAGGCAGTGCTTTCTGCTCATCTTGCTTCTGCCTGCCACTAGCGCTGCTGCTACGTGATGAAGCACCAGCTAACAAGGTCTTGTTCCAGAAAACTGGCAGTGATCTGCTGTAGGGCTGTTTATGAGGTCTTTATCAAGGTGTATTCAAGCTCTACAGAGTTGAATATAAAGAGCTGACTGTATTTGGTGAAAGTCTCGTGAAGAAATGCAACAGAATAAAAAAGCCTAGCTGTGTGATGTGACTGCCCTCCCTAAAGCAGGGCATTTGCTCGGGGTTAAGTGGAGGCAGAGGGTGTGACAGGGAGCCAGCCCCCACTCCTGCTCTGCTGCAAGAGGAGCTCAACTGAGCTGTGGGCACCGAGGGCAGCAAAGACCCAACATGAAACCTCTTCCTGCATACTGGGACGACCGAACAGGCCCCGCTCTTGCCCACTCTTCCTATTCCTCTCTTTGTGCTCTTCTTGGTCTCTGCTCCAGGCTATAGTTGCCCTTTTCTCTCCCCAGGCTTTTTCATTTGCGTGCCAGGCTGGGGGTGCTGCCTGCCCTTGCCTCCATGTGCTCCTGCTCTTGCTGCTGCTCCCTCCCTGCTTCCCATTGCCCGTATCCTGGTGACATTTGCTTCTTCAGTTATTTAGTTTTAGGCTAGTAAGTACCATGAAAACATCATCCAACCTGCCTGCCCAGCCCTTTGAGCAGTCACAGGAATAAGCTGTCACTAATATAATTTCCTATCAAATGAGATTACCCTTCTCCCCCATTAGGCACACTTCTCATCTAGGGACGGTGGCAACACAGGCACACAGCAATTGCTTCAACCAAAGCCTATGTTAGGAACTGGCTATTAAGGATGATAGTTAACTTCCAGGCTGTAGCTGATACTTGTGCTTTGAATTTGAAGTATTGAATGGTATGATTTGGCTTTGGGTCGTGCTGAATTGATGACACCTGTCTGCCTGTTTCACATGCAATTGCCTGCAAACAGCTACACCTCCCGGCTGTCACAGGCTGCTGTTATTTATGAGTGCTGTCCCTGGCAGGTGTGACAGCCCCTCATTGTTCTAGTGACCTCTGAGGAATCATCATGGACACATCTGGGTGGGTCTACGCTGCTGAGTACTCTCCTTTGCTTATCAGTGTGGGTCCCTGGATCAGCTGTACTCTGCATGTTAGTGCCCATGCTCCTCTGGAGACACGAGTGCCTTTGCTGAGACAAACCTGTATGCAATTCGGAGGATAATTTGCTCTGGGGAGCAGCTCTGGTAGGCAGCACAGACAGGGCTCTTCCCATGCTGCTGAGCCCTCCTGCACAAGGCCAGCAGGCAACGAATTCATCCAGTGTTATGCCAGATGCTGTGACACTAACCTCCCCTTACCTTAGGAAGTGAAAACCATGCAGGAAAAATTGTTTTAAGGCCACAAAGACACTTCATAGGGCTGAGGGAGGATCTGATGCACGTGCCGTGTGGCTTGATAACTCCCAGGATGACTGGTTTTGCACAGAGCTGCTGTAAGCCATTTGCATGTTTTGACCAGAGAGCCAGGGACTGCTCCTTGGGGTAGATGGATGCTAGTTTGCTGGTAAAAAAGGCTTTGAGGATCTAATTTCAAGTGCTTTCAGCTCCTGCCAGACTTCGTCACTGCTGAAAACAGGAGGTGTTTTTTCACACTCACATTGTTAAGCTGCAACACTCCTGGCCACAGGATGTTACAAAGGATTTCTCAGACAGGTGAGATACATTCAGTGGTCCATTAGCTGCTGCAGAAGATGTGCAGTGTCTGGCCGAGGAGGGCTGATGCCGGGGGGATACAATGAGCAGGGCTCATGCTGCACCTTCCCCTTGCTGCTCCTGCCCTGCTCTCAGCATCTCCCACTCGGCACGCTCACAGGCAGGATCCTGAGCAAGGCATTTAGCACATCCTGTGGGGCAATCCTTGCACTGACCTGTTCATTTGGATTGCGCCATGGTGGATTTAGAGTTCAAATTCTTGTATGTTTTATGAATGATCCAGACCAAAATCGCTAACAACTTTCAGGATGTACATGGCATCAGAGGTGTCAGAAGAAATGGCTTTATCTGCCTGTGCTTTCTGTTTGGACAGGACATAGATCTGTTTTTCTTTCTTCAACTAATGGGTAACAATCAGAATTTGCATTACCTGTGAATTGTAAGAGGAAAATATACATAATGATCATGGCCCAAAGCCATGCCCCTCCAGACTGTAGTTTTAGCCAGCTCCATCAGCCATACTAAGCTGTTAGAACTTTGACGCTGCTTGGTTGACTGACCTCCAGTTACAAGCCTGGTGTCCAGAAGCTGTTCAAGACATGGCATCTTTCCCTCCAAGTAATTTTTTTTTTAGCCATCGATTCAGCACAGGGCCTGAAGGTCACTCTGCATTAGTGATCTATGGACTGATCCCATCTGACTCTTGCTGCTCTCCTTAATTGCTGGGTGCGGCTCATCCCCAGATTTGTCAGCCTCATGGCTGAACTCCAGCTGAGTACATTATCCTGCTTACCTTGAAAACGGAAAATAATCTCATGGATTTGCTCTTGCCTTCCTGGTGATTACTGGGTGTTAGGCTGTGGGCCGGCTAAAGGGTTTCTGTTTTATTTGGAGTTAAAGGGGTGTGGATATTTTAGTGCCAGGCTGACAGCTCCTGCCTCCCCATGCAAGTTGACTCATGAAAGATGCTGCTGTAGCAACTCTCGTGGCCTTCGCTATGGGTCGGGGCCTTACTTGCAAAATCAGGACTTTGCTCCTCAAACAGTCCGTTGCGGTCTCGGGGGAAGCACACAAGGACGCTGTCCTCAGAGCCGTGCCTGTGGAAACTAGCCCTGTGCTGAGCAGCAGGGATATTGCATCTTCACTGGTCATGAGATATTCCATATATCAGCTCCTTGCTGCAGTGGGAAAGAAGGGTTAAAAATATGGGAGCAGGGAAGGGAAAGGTCAAATATGTAAAGCCACTTTCATGTACTTAGGAGAAAAGTGGTAACAGGAGAGCTGTTAAAAATTTTTATAGCTGGCACCTAACAACAGTAGTGTTAAGAATCATGAAACTGTTTAATAGCAAGTAGAGGTGTACATTAGTTAATTAGAGGCATGCTAACAGTGAAGCCAACTGAGAGATATTATTTTAGTATTTTTTCCAGAGGGCATATCAAGTCTATTCACGAATTAATAAACAGATTGTAAAGTCTAAGCAAGCATATTAGGAAAGTGTGTGTGTATATACTGGGTCTATATACTGGGGCTACACACACTTGTTTGTTTGTTACCATTGCATTTGAAATATGTTGCTTGTTTTCCATATAGACCTCAGTGGAAGAATTATAGCATATTGGGTTTTTCCAAAGACTCTAATTAAGATCTTCAGAGTTGATGTGTGTTTACTGAAAAAATACGGCATAAATGAGACCTAAAACACCAGCATTCAAATTAACCCCTGCATGCAAAGGCATCCAACGTGAAATGGCTGTCCTGTCGGAGCCTGCCTTTGATGCACATTAAGAGAAATGAAATCACAGTATTCACCCAATTTATTTAACCTCCTGAGTTAAGTTCTCATTGAAAAGGCATTTTAAGAACTTTTAAAAGCTGTCTACAGTTAAATACATACCTTTGGCCTCTCTCTCAGATCTCTGAGCTGCTGTTAAAGGTAGTTACATTGTAAGTGTCATCTTCTCAGCTCACACAAAACCCTAAGGTGGTCAGTAGTAGAACAGACAGTGGCCATTAGGTGAGGCAGCGACCAACCTGTCT
Organism: Pandion haliaetus; assembly: GCA_013401275.1. Classification (NCBI taxonomy): domain Eukaryota; kingdom Metazoa; phylum Chordata; class Aves; order Accipitriformes; family Pandionidae; genus Pandion; species Pandion haliaetus. The sequence goes on along the minus strand of VYZV01012689.1, from coordinate 32,182 downwards.
GTAAAATGAAGTTTCCCCATAACTGGAGCTGGCGATAGGTAAGTCGATTTGCTCAGATGGCACAAGGACAGCACTAGCCTTTTAAGCCTGAGTAAGGCTACATGCCATTAAGCATTTTCCTAACCTAATTTTTTGTCCCTAACACTGGTTTGATTCCTTTTTTAAACCCACTCGTGCACCTACTTTAATTCACAGTTGCCACTTCACTTTCTGCGGGAAGACAAGCTGTCCAGCTTAATCCATTACTGAACTCTGCATTTCAAAAACCGCATGGTGTTTCATGCCTCATTAGCAGGCAGGGAGCTTCCAGGCTGGAGTCGCTGCACGTCTCCAGCTCTCCTGACTTCCTTCCTCGACTCCACTTTCCTATTTTACATTTTAATAGCAACAGCGATGAAAATTATGGCAAAAAATGTCTGCCCTTAGTGAGTGTCTTGGTGCACTTGGTTCCCACAGCAAGCCTGGGCTTGCACCCCTGCCCAGCACTCCTGTCTCTGGCAACCAGTGCTCCTTTCTCAGCCAGAGCACTCCTCCATCCTGGAGAGCTCGTTCCCAGCACAAACCTGTCCACTCCTCACACCACTGTCCCACCTGGGCTGGAGGGAAAGAGCAAATAGATTGCAACTCAGAGGAGAGACAAGATGGATAGCAGCCCGTGTCTCTTGCTTGGCTCAGGGCAGCCTCGCAAACAAAGCAAGTAATGAAGATAATGATGAATGAAGGATGCAAAACTGAAAATACTTCTTCCTGTGCTTCTATTGATCTTCCAGCAAAGGCCTTGTTCTTGACATTTAAAATAGAGAGATTGTTTTAATGTAGTGGCCCTCACTGGGCTGCAGTTAAGCAATTTAGCTCATCACGATTCACAAAGACACTTTCTGCAGCCTCAGCCCGAACAGTTTCAATACCAAATGCCTGCTTGGCAAATGCTCTTGGAGAAATACTGCTCAGAGCCAACAGGAGCCATGGGGTACCATTGAGCATGGACCACTTGTCACCCCATGAGGAGAGTGGTGCTGAGTTAACGACAGGAGGGATTTCTCTGTGCATCACTGGAAGATGATCCAGTGATCCAGAGAGGAAGGAGATCACTGCCTGCTCTGGAGCTTCCCAAAACTTCCCGTCTAGGGAGACACAGACATAACCTCTAACCACACACACAAGTAGACCTTTAATCCATAATTGCAGCCTTTCAGAAGAGCTTCAAAGGGACAAACCCCCAAAGCTTTGCCCAAGTATGGGGTGGGAAGGTGAGCTGAGTTCAGCAGAGAGCTCTGCCCGTGTGGCCGAGAAGCCTGATGCCGTCCCTGGCAAAGCACGGAGGGATGTGGCTTTGTGAGAGACATGGAGAAAGCTGGTATTTGGTTAAAACGTGTTGGGATTACTTTAATAACTGCAATTTTTCTTTTAGAAAAGAAGTCTTTTATTACTTTCAACCTAGAACCTGGAACTAATTATACATGTGTGGTCCAATTAACCATTGATTTACCGCTATTAACTGCTGACACTTACTTAGGCATTTACTTTGTATCACACACATTTGTGTTCCCAGAGTCTAAGCCTAAGAAGTTTGTCAAAAGACTAAGAATTAAAGCAATATAAAGATGTTAACAGTTACCTATCTTAGCAACAGCCTCAGGAAGCCCAGGTAAAGAATGCATCACAAAAATGAAAATTGTTTTTATTCACAGTAACTAGACTTGGGGTTTTTTAATAATAAAATCTCCAATTAATCCAAGAAGCTCTGATCTTCCCACCACCTCTCACTGGAGGACTGATCAGGGTAAAACCACATTTGATTTTCAAAGGTAGCAGGACCAGCGTCTGGAGGTCTGGGAGAACCCACTCCTGCAACATTTCTTCACCCTACAGGTTTCCAGTCTGGTATGTATATGTGCAGCACCATTGCCTTAAGGCCTTTTTTCATGAAACTATTCAGGGAATAACTTCTCAATACCATGTCCAGTTTGATTAAGCCTCCGTCTTGGCACACTGACCAAGCAGGTCTTAGGCCAGGCTGTTCGATGACAGGACGCTGGCTCCAGGTCTCTCGCCAACTTTGTGGCAGTTCAGCCCTAGGGACATCAGGAGAAAGACTCATAGCTGACACTAGTGAAGTGCCTCAATTCCTCCCTCTGCAAACAAAACCAGTGCTTGCCTGCCTTTGGAGAGGATACTGGTGCTCTTGCATAAAATTTGCTTTGCAAATTCAGCCTGCTCTTCCCCGGCCGGGTGTGCTCCCCATACCTGCTGACCTGCCTCTGCCCCGCAGTCACAGCTCCGCAGAGCCTCAGCCTGAATCTGATGTTCCTCTGTATGTGGCACGCAGGGACATGTTTTAGTGGTGGACTTGGCAGTGTTAGGTTTATGGTTGGACTCGATGATCTTAAAGGTATTTTCCAACCTAAATGATTCTATGATTCTATATGCACTGGCAGTGCTATATAAACATCTGTAATGATGCTCCTGGACAAGAGAAGGCTATTTTGTAATTACAATGAAGGAAAGATTTAACCAAAGAGAGTAATGCTATAACACATACAGACAGGAATAAAAATGAGAACAGAAGGGTGAAACACCCTGTGTGAAATCCTGGGATTCCTGTTCTGCCAAAGGTCAGGTGAGGTTATCGCAATGCTACCTGCCAGCCAGAAGTCAGGGGAAGTACAGCCTCCTCCACAGATCTGTGCCTTGAAATACATACACCTCAGCTATTTACGTACAGCTCTGGTATCCACCTGCCTATAAGTTTTGCCTAACAGCTTGTTTAGCGACATATGTTGTAATATTAAAATGTACTCCTTCATTTGAACATACCTTTGGGTAACTCTCAGTGTCACTTCGTTGCTTACTGATGCTGCTATAGTGTGCCGTGGAGTATGTGAAAAAATACACTGGTCCTTGGTGTGACTGCCAAAGCTGGTGACACCAAATCAACCAGCACTGGTCCTCGCCGCCATACCAGTTTCATGCTGGTGCAGCTCAACTACATTAAACTGAATTGTTCCACTGGATTTTTATTGACTTAAATCAATTATACTAGCATGGAAGAGTTATAAAGGAGTGAAAATTAAGTCCACTTAAAGAAAAAGCAGAATAGATATTTCTTTAGGACACGAACTGTTCATAATCCAATGCATATCTTTTATCCTGTGTAGCGATCTTTTTCTTGTGAGAACTAACTCAGAGTTAATTTCTGAATTGCCTGACCTCAAGCAGTTAAGATATTGCAATCTAAAAAGTCACAATTCAATTAATAAGCCAATAGTGGTCAAAATATTTGATCTACCTATTACACTTCCCTTACATGAATGTGAATGCAGGGAGCACCCAGCATGAAGGGACAAAGTATTTGCTGGAGGAGAGGTGTGCACTGTCCCTGCGGGGTGGCAGAGCACGGCTCTTCTGGCAGTGTGCTGAAAGCTGCTGGTGGTAAACCAGAGCTGTGATTGTACTGGGTTTTTGAGAACAAAGGAAGGAAGATAGGGACTCTGGGTGACAACACTCAACCCCTGTCTGGCAGAAGCTGAGAGGTTGGCAGAGAAGCCAGCAGTGATGAGAGAACTCAGATGATGGAGCTGAAATAAGTGCAGCAAGCAAAGGCTTTGAGGAGCCCCTGTCCTGTGATTCAGGGCAGAGCACAATCATCCTGTACCAGACTTACAGACAGCGTTGTGAAAATAAAGACATCTCATGAGGCACCTTCATCCTGTAATGAGTTTCCAAATCAGCCCAATTTCCCCAGGAATTTTGGACAAACAAAGATATCCACCCCCAAGACGAGGGTTTTTTGCTAGAAATTTAAAGAGAGAAGCATGACTCTTCTTCCAGCTGTCAGCGCTGATATTATTGCCTGTAGTAGCAGCTTGTACGCAGCATCTCTTTACAATGGTAGTGGGGAAGCTGGAATGTTGTTATATCAGACTATCAAGTTGTTATGTTGGATTACATATAATGCTATCACAAATGACAGAATGCTTGCCTCCCATCAAAAATTTAAAGAGCAATAGACCTCTTTTCAGCTGTCATTGCAGATAACGTTTTATGCACAAGTTTATTCAAGCTCAAATAGAGATGCAGCCTGTCAATAAAGAAGCCCTGGCAGATTAGGCATCGAGTATATTAAAGCTAACGGTACTAATGTGACTACGCAGGCTAATCTGACATTTTAAAACTGCGACAAAATGAACCCTCTAAGTTCTCACCGATCGTCTCACCACAGCACGCTTGCTGCTGGGTTTTATGGAGTGGAAACCAGAGTACATGTACGAGAAATGAAACAAGCTGAACACTACAGAAAGGTCAATACAGGCTTGCTCCCCAGGAAACAGAGCGGATGTCTTCCCTTCTTCTCGCTCTTATCTTGTCTCCTCTGCTTCTCTCTTCCAGGAAAGTGGGTAGGGCAACAAATAATGGCCCTAAATTGCTGCGGAGGTGACACAGATTACACATTAGAAAAAGCACGCCGAGGGCAGGAAGGTTCAGCACTGGAAGAGATTGCTGGAGAGGGTGTAACACCTCCATCATTACAGCTCTTTAAGAAGGGGTTAGGAAAACATCTGCCCAAAATGAGGAGGGGTAGCTGATTTTGATTTGGAGACTCAACACTATTTTCTGCTATTCACTTTCTTGTTCTCAAGAACAGCTACTGCTTCCTACTGCCAGCAGAAAGGCTATGTGAGTGCTTGCATGTTGGGAAACTGTTTGGGCCAAAACTAGTCTATTGAACACAATAATGACTTGTGGCATTACAATAGAAGGCCCAGTTACACTCCCCTTTCCCCCTTCCTACTCTCATAAGAGCTCTCAGTGGCCGTTGCTGCTCTTCTGAGGGATGCAAAGTCCGGAGAAAGGCTTTCCCAGGCCTGGGAAAGCGGAGCATGCAAAAATTTGGATCTAGCCTCCGCATCTTGCAAATACTCACACAGACAACCTGACTGTCAAGACAGACGGTCTGTTACTTGCAATCTGTACCTTGCAGCTGTAACAGGACAGCAGCTTCTTTATGCTGCTCTTGGTGATAAACACAAGCCTCCACCATTTTGATAGTTTTAGCTAGTTATTTTGCTTAAAAATCAAATCCGCGTGCAAATGCCTTCCTAAGGGAGGGAAGGGGAAGATGAGTGGCTGGCGAGAAGCTGGAGCCTGAGCGTGTGAGGACTCACTGATTTACCACTGCAGTGACTCGCAGTGAAATGTGCCATGTGGGTTTGTGACAGCGGCAGCCTGCTGGCCTCACATCAAACACCAGCACCAACGCAAAGTCTCTGTATTGCAGAGGAGAGCTGCTCAGAGCATTGATGGAAAGGAAGGTCACATAGGTACTGATGGGCTGTAAGCGGCGCTCCCCCAAGCAGCACCACTCCTTTAATCACAGCAGAGATACATAGCAACATGTGAGCTTGCTTACTTGCATTGAAAACAGAAGGGAAGTTACTTCCAAGCTGATGTCCCCAAATGACCATTGCTGTGGTGGGATATGTGTAGCATCATCAAAAGCACTGGACTTCTGGGGGTGAACACCTCATTCAGACAAGTGAAGGAACACCGCAAGCAGGGATCCCTGAAGTTCTGCCTCCCTGCACCAGAGGGGGAAAAAAAATCCTTGACAATACTAGCATAATCCTTACAAAGATTAAAAGCAGCTCAGTGAGAGTAATTGAAAGAAAAAAAAAAAATGCACCACCTAGCTATGTTTTGCTTGAGCAAGAAATAAGGACAAAAGAAGGGCTAAATACCCTCTTTAAGGGTACCAAAGAGATTTAAGCATGTGGAATCTTTACTCCACCTTTAAAAATGAGCAAAAACTTCTGCTGTATGGCTGTGTACCATCTAACTGCAGTGCTTAAACTGAAACTTGGAAGCACAGTGAAGGGCTATGTATCCAGTACCCATTGCTGTTGCTCATGCTGCCTCTAGAGAAAGCTTTCTCATCACTCTGGCTGTTTTGAAGCTTGGGGATTACAGGTGTGAAGGATAAGTCCCCAACTTATTTATGCTGAAAAAATCTTTGTGTTTTCAATAATAACTATCAGTATGGCGGAATGAGGTGTTTGGTTTCTGTAATGACTCTCTCTGCGTATTTCTCTGGTTATTCTCTGTCTGTATTCTAGGGAAAAAATACTTTGAAAAATAATGACAATGTCTCTCAGAAAATAATGAGTTCCTTCCAGTTAGCTGTTGAATTGTTTACTGCCATAGCTGAATAATAACAGCACATCAAAGATGACTGCTGTAATTAAAAGATTTGTGAACATAGGTTAACAAATTAGTGCATCTTAATGTGTAATTGTCTAATTAGGACAAAAATGCTAGTTCCACGTAAAAGACTGACAAGAAGAAATTATAAGGGAGAAAATAAGATAGACAACAGCATTGATACTACAGAACATTGGCAAAGACGTTATCTGTAACTTTATATTGTATCATTAAGTCCCCAGGGGTACTAGCATTTTTGCGAATTAATTTACAGACAAATTAATTCTGCCACATGAATCCCACAAGCTCATTGAGGACTCCCCTGAAAAGATTCTAAATTTGTCATTAAATGTTTTAAAGCATTTTTCATTCCTTTAGCACCCAGAAGACCCGAGAGCAGCAGACATTGTTGCTGTGCACACCCTTGAGAGCTCAGAAACCAGGTGCTATGGAAGGAGAAGTATGACATTCCCAGTTTTACTCGTGGACATTGAGGCAGAGTGGGAGAAATCCTGCTATTAGGTCAAACTTAAAGGCAAAAGTCCTCCTGAGTTTACTGGGTTGAGAATTTCATTTGGAGAGATGAAGGCAGTGTTTTCCTATACTGACGGACAGATGGCAGAAAGAGTTTGGCTTTGATTCAAGTACCAGGAGAAATTCCCATGGTTTCAAGAGAGTTCAGTGCATAGATGCTGAGCTCTCCAGACAATCTAGCCCTCACGTCAGCATGGATATTACTGAGTGCTGAGCTCTCCTAAAGATCTGGCTTAACGCGAACTGAACCTCTGGGAATCAGCTCTCTGTGCAGAGTCTGGGTTTGAAAACAAACCCTGTATTTCTCTGCCCTCCATGCTTTTAGCTGATGGTCCGTTAGGGAACTAGTGGCAGAGCACAGAATCAGAGCAGATGCTGAGCATTCTCCTATTCAGTGGTTTCACCTAAACCAGAGAAAGGACCCCTGCACAATCCCTGAAGCACAGTCAAGAGCTCTACAGCCTGGTGTACACCCAGGGGAGGATCAAACAGGTCCAGACGGGGGGGGATTCACACCACTGTGGGGCTCCTCAGCCCAGTCACAGACATGCAGGATTGCAAGTCACTGACCATGCAGAGAAACACGTGCTCTCAACCAAGAGCAAATGCTTTCTAGTGGCTTGATAAAATGTATGAGGACAAAAACCCTGGAGTGGTAGCTGCCCCAAGTGGATCTCAGGAGCAACTCGAGTCACACTGGAGGGAAAAGAAAAGACGCACATGGCTAGAAAAGCAACCGTCATTTATCATCTTTATTTCCAGTAATGATGCTGCAAGCCTCCACTCTGTCTTCAGGAAAGAACACACAGCCAACTTTTGCATGAGTTAATAGTAGTTTGAACGTGCAGTCTTCTGCATTACACCTCTTCTACCTAATGCACCAGATGAGCTTCATTAGCTCATCTCTGTAGCCGGCTGCCTCCCTTTACTCTGACAGCTGCTAGAGAGAGAAACATGACAAATACTCTGGCAGTGATTGACCTTGACTGAGCAAGCAGAACGCTTCACCTCCTTGAGGTTCAGCTGTCTGGGTAACTCAGAAATCAGAGTACAACTCAAACCCCTGTGAAACTTTTCTTCAAACGGGGCTATTCCTGGTGTTTCCCTTCTCGCTCCAGGCTCTTTAAAGGAGCCAGGGCACCCTGTCACCCTTCTGCAGGATGTTGTTTAAATGTCCCACCTGCGAGCATGAGGCAGCTGAGCATCAGAATCTTTGTAGAGGGTCCTGCAGCTGCTTTTAGCATCTGTTAGAGCAGTAAAGATCCTTCATGTGTGTTTTCAAGGTAAGTTTGTCTTGAAGCTAGTAATGTTTAGAAAATACACATATTAATACTCAAGGATTTTATAAGTGTTTTGTTTACATCTCTTTGTATTTAGATGTATGAGCTGTAGTATGTTTTGTTATGCTTTGAGAAAACCAATTCTAAATTACTGGTAGGGTATTTTTCTCAAAGCTATTTTAAATGGAAAAACACGCCTTTCTGAGAAAACAAGAGTATTTTTGTGAGTTTCCTCTTTCTACCAGTAAAGCCCGAATGGAACAAGGACTGGGGAACATGGAAATTTGTCAGAAGGCATACAGCTTTGTGTTGTCTCAATAGGGCTTTTTTGTTTCCTCTTGATTTGGGAAATAGTTGTTAATCAATGCCTAATTTTAATTTTAAATAGGCCATATCCGTAGGACTTAATTCTATAAGAAAGAAAAACACAGCAATTGAACTTTGTGCAACAGTTCTGTGCAACAATGGAAACCATAGCAATAAACACAAACACATGAGTGTTTACAAGATCAGAGCCTTAAAAAAACTAATGAGCAATAAATAAATTAGAACTCTAATTATCTGACTAAACTGAGATCTGGTGGAGGAAGAAACTCAATGGTTTGTGGGATTTTTTCTGCTAGTCAACTTTATGCATGGAGCCTGGTGTCTTCTGTAATAAAACTCAGTCTCTCTAGTGCCCAAGTTAACTTTTGTTTCTGCTGCTCCTCTGAACTCGGCACCCTTCTGATGCATCCTCTGCCCGCAGAGAGCACAGGTAGGTGCTGGGGTCACAGAAATTGCATCTGCCAAAGAGAATACTCAGCATTGTTTACAGGTACTTGTGTCTTAACCCAGTGGAATAATGGTTGCTTATGCCCCATCTGATATGAAGGGTTACATCCTTTGTGAATTGATTCTGGTGTGTTAATAAAGAAGGAAACTTGCAAAGCAACTTCATAAGACAAAAAAAATCTTGATGTTGTGGCTAACTGGTTTTTATTGGGGTTTTTTTGGCCATATGTTACCAATTAAAGGTGATTTATCCTTTTTTTCCCCACTCAGCTTTGAGAATGTTTCATGAAAATTTCTCTGTAAAGCAAATAGGAGAATATAGTACATAGATTTGTACAAATCAACTTCCTGTAAGTTGAGAGACTGCTTAAACAACAAAAAGATTGACAGCACAAGATTCAGACAAGTCTCTGTAAGCATATGCACAGCCTTGGAAAGGGTTCTACTTAGTAAAAATCCCGTAATAACTTTGAGAAGCTGCAGACGCATAAACAACACAAAGCCCTTCAGTTTGTATCACTATGTGATTTATCTAACCTTTACTGTAAGTGACAGGATCCCCAAATCCTTGAGCATGCTCCCAAATAACCAAGTAGATGTTTGAAAACACAGGCTAACTCTAACCACCCATGATGAAGACACTGAAGTTATGCAAGTTTTTATGAAATTGAGGGAAGTATAAAGGAGAAAGACTGTGTTATAAGTCACTCCTTATGGGTATCGGGAAATCCAGGTGGAAAAAAAATGTTAGAAATCATATTTCATTAGTTCTGCTGCTCAGGCTTCTGGGTTTTCTATATAGGTCAAAGCTGCTTATAATCTAGAAGTTGATTCTTAAATGTTTCTTTAGGCTGGCTCTGAAGTGGGGTGGACAGAGGAGTGCTCTCTGACCAAGGCCCTTCACAGTTCAGGGGCAAGTCGGCACAGAAATCTCTGCCTCAAATGTGTGACCTGATTTCCAGAGGGTTTGTGAGCCCATATGTTTTGATGGGTGCTCGTACTTTTGGTGCCTTTCAATTTCTAAATATGGACTTGGGAAGCCTAATTTTAACCACGCACTTTTGGAAAGTGTTGGCAATAGTTTAAAGAGACTGACTAGACCAGCACGCCTTGCTGCAGCAGATTGCTTCAACTGATTTATATATTCCTGGTGCTCACAGTCTCTGATGCCTTTTCAGTGTCTTACAGCTGTTGCATTTATGCAGCACTCTTTATCTTGACCTTAGCCCTTGGATTTCTCAGCTATTCTACTCTCTTAACATCTGGGCCTGAAAGGTCACTAATTTACCTTATGTTTCCCTGCTGTGGGTGCTGTTGGGTTGAGTGGGTACATTTTGAAAAATAACACTCTGTTGGTGGGCTGCCTTTACGAAGGTCTTTCTCCCCTCTGCATCATTGTGTTCCCTTCTCCCACTGCAGCAGCTCTAAGTCATCAAACATCTGCCCTTGAGAGCATTGGAGTGTACTTGTTGGATCCTTATGTGTTAAAGCAGCACACCAGGTATCCAGTGTGCTGATATTAAATTGCTTTTGCAGCTTGCCTGGAGAATAAGGAAGGGAGCTTTATTTGTACTAACACCCTTTTAATGCATCTCAAAAGACTATAATAAACATCTCCTGGACTGTAAAAGGAAAATGTGTATCTAGAGGTTGTGGTAAATTATGAAATACTGGCATACCTAATAAAAATTCTATCTCAATCGTTTAACATTTAGTGAAATGTTAGATGATGTGAAACCAGACCTGGCTTCACTTCAAGCCCAGGTCAGTAATGTCACTTGGGGAAATTATGAGAACTTCCATTAGCTTTATATTGGCATATCTCCCAATCTATTTCACATCTATACATTTTTAGCACCCCATGAGCAATACGAAGTGTCATTTCTCACATCTGAGAGCCAGACAATATTGCAGAGCCCCTCTGCATACAGGAGGCTACTTCAGAAATTAACAGGTCAGATCTCTCATTGATTTTAATAAAGAGCTGTTTGTGGCAAATTTCATGATTATAGAAACTGATGACTGCTTTGGGCTTCCTGTCAAAGCCAGCACAGCAGGATAGAGCTTTAAAGCGTGGGAAAAAAGCACAGGAGTACTAAATCAAACAGATTTTAGACATCTAGGACCGAATTCAGACTCAGTTTTGAAGTTGCTGAGACTCTGGCTCACCACACTACCCCTGAATTTGGAGCCTCAGACAGAACCAAGATAGTTAAAATGCTTTGGGAGAGGGACATTCGCAGAACTTTTAAGATATTATCTCAGATATTCTCTTTTCCCTATTTCCACCCCTGACCAAAAAAACACCCCTTTTCCTCCTGCTCATTCCCCTTTCCAAACTCACAGACGACTTATTTTGGAACTTGAACCAGTTTGTCTGGAAAGGACTTTCCATTAGAGCCTGAGAATTGGAGCAGACTTTAAAGTGGCTGGTAGTATTTTCAAAAAGAGGTATTTGGCAAGTCTTTAATGTCATGCTTGCCTGGAACTGCTCTCCTCTTTAATTAACTTGGTAAAAATCCTCTGGTTACTTCATTTTATTTGCTTAAACCACTACAGAAAAATAGATGCATACAAAACTGATTAATAAATCCATAGAAATGTACTGTTGTTTACTGCGATGCAGCAGAGTGCCAAGTTCCCTGTACATAATTCAAGCCCCTGGCAACAAAGGCATTTGTGAAAGTCCCCTGTTTTGACACAAACATAAAGGTGGAGTATCCTCCAAGTGAAAGACAGACTGTGGTTTTCAGCTCGTCTTCTCGAGGAAGCCTTGAGGTGGGTGTTAATAATTTAAGTTCAAAGCAGTGTCCAGGACTTCTCAGGCTCTACGCACACACAGCCTCCTGGGATGTATATACTACAGAGCCTGACCCGTGACTGCTGCGCTGGGAATACAAGTCCCTGCAGCCCGAGGTGGGAAGCTGCAGCTGAGCTTTTAACTCTGAAGGCCCCGGTGCTTCAGCCAAAATGGTTACAGCCGCACAAAAGATAATGACAGTGACCATTTCATTACAGGCAGGTTTTCACCCCTAAGTCTCAATAAGCAAGTGATCCGTGACTACATAAATCGCATTTAAACGTGACTGAGTGCTCATGCTGATTGACGCCAAAGAACTGTTTCGAAAAACCCTCCCTGTTGCAGCAGCCCCTTCGTGGCTGCGGAGCAGAGCGGGGGCAGCAGCAGCAGCAGTAGCACCTCCCAGCCCTGCTGTGCTGTTCTGGAGGCCCATAAGGCACAAAGAGGGAAATATTTCCTTAGTGCGCTAAACTGATGTTCTGGCATTTAGCTTTAAGTATCTTCTATTTCCCTCAGTATCTGACCTTTCCCTTTCTCGTATGGCTATTGCTCTACTCTGCTAGCAAAAAAGCAACAAGCAGCCATTATCAGCCTCATCTTGCCAGTCCCGGCCATTAGCGTTAATCATCTCCTCCTCCAGCCCTTCTCTCTCCTGGTCCAGCTCCCCTCCATCTTCTCTTAGCGATGAACAGTCGGCATGTGATGGGAGCAAACATGCAGTGAAATAAGCAATGATACAGCAACACTGTGATAAAAGGCCAGTCATTTCCAGCTGCTAGTGCGACTGTGCTTTTCTCCGGCAGGATGCAAAAGAGCCAGGATTAAAACAGGAGGTCTACTGCCGTAGATCATCCTGCTGTAATTTCCCCCAGGACTGATGTGACAACTGCAGCGAGATGCACTAGTGGTGGCACATTAGCACTGCCACAGGCTTCCATCTCGCAGAACATTTCTAATGCTGGCCATTTATCCAGCGGTGCATGCAGGGGATGCACACTGCCGCTCCATCAGTAAGGGGAGGCATGCCTAGGCCGGCTGGCGCTTGGGACTGGAAATGATGGCAGTGCCATGATGGAGTGGGCTTAGTGGTGCATGAAGAGTTCACTTAAAAATGGACAGAAAAAGGAGAAGGAGTGGAAAAGGGGAAGATAAAAGATGCTAACCTGAAGGTAGCAGATAAGAGGGGCGATAAGACAGGGAAGGAAGTTGAATCTAAGTATAGAAGGGCATGTACCGGGAATGTAAATGAGGGGCTGGACTGGATAGAAAACCAATGGGGCTTTATGTGGAGATTGATAAAAGGGAGATTAAAACAAAAGTTCAAAGGTAAATGCGTGTTGTAGAAAAATAGGGAGCTGTAGGGAGAGAAGACAGTGCTCTGACATACCAACTTTGCCCTCAGCAATGCGAATTTTCCATGTTGTCTTGGCCAAGAAGAGGAGAGGAGCAAAGATGGGGGGTTGTAACAGGGCTGGAAATGACAAAGAAGAATGGGTGTGAGAGCAGCAGTGGAAAACACACAGGGACAGCACTGTTGGAAAGCAAAGGCAATTTTGTCCTGTAACTGTGTGCTCACTCAAGCTTGACAGAGAAAGAAGAGGAAAAATACATTCCTGTTATAAAAATTCATATGTACGTAAATCACGCAGCAAACTTCATGGCGCATGGTTCAGTGTGCCCGGGCTCAGCTGCCAGCTCTCCTGGAGGCTTCTCGCTGAACTTGGGCTAATTGTTTCTGCCTCTCTGCAAACCGTGGGTGATGCTGCTTCACTCCAACCTTTGCCTCTCTTACCTTTGGGGATGGCCATCTCTTGGGGCTATGTTGCTGCATCTGTAGGTAACATGCAAATCATCCCTCTGTATTGGCAGTGTCATGGAGGTAGGTTAAGATTGGAGATGCTAGTGGTGCTTTGTGTAAGTCAGGCCCCAGTCCAGCAAAGCTAAGATGGATTTTGTACTTTTAAACGTAATTTTACCACTGAGTACCATGTCACAGATATCAAGCTTTCTTGGGAGGTGAGGTAATGAACTCATGTGGGAGCTAATGAAGGTCATCATGAGAGAGCAGTAAGGATAATGCCTACCGCTGGGAGACTTCTCACTGGGAGCCCTCAGACTTCAGCACTTTCCAGTCTAAATAAGATGTATACTTCCCTGACCTTGTCTTCTCCAATGTAAACGCAGAGCAGGATGTACTTAGAATTAAGATAAATAAGGCCTTACCCAAATAAAACACTAGTCTGCAGAAACAAATCTCATCCAAGGAAGAGGGTGAGTGGAAGCAGAATCTGATGCTGCTCTACTTGAAAAACCTTAAAAGCTATAGAGATGAGGGCAATGTAGTACTTGGTGCGGAGTACAGTAGTAGTAAATGCAACTTAAGCTGGAAGATGCTATTACAAAATCTTGTGAGTTTTAATACGTAAGTTATGGATTAAATAGCATTTAATTTCTCTACCCAAACTTTATTTTTAAGGGTACTCTGGGTGATTTTTTTCCCTAGATGTACAGTAGACAAGTGCAGCTAACCTTTGGGGGGATAGATGTAAACCCACAACATTCTGAAAAAATTACTAGAAACCTGCATCAATTGACACAAAGTGGAACAGCGAAGGAGGGTACTTCACCTGCGCTAATATTCCCAGTTCAGCTTCTTGCAACTATAGCCCTTCTGTACTTGATGGCAGGGAGGTGGGTGGCCAGGTGAGAAGACCTGTTTCTACTCTCAGCCAACACAGTAGAAGGAGGTCAGTGTGCTTCTCCGAGCTGTCCTGTGCAGCACGGCGCTGGCGTTAGGGCTGCCTGCAGTGCCCTGCTGGCTCAGGGCTGGAGAAAGGATCACGGCCGAGTCCCATGTTTTCAACATGACATCCTAGTGAGGAAGATGAGAGGTAGCTAGGAACTGGGGGGAAGCAAGGAGAAATTATTTGTATTACAAATAATGACACGAAAAGGGGTGGAGGAGCCCTGTGAAAATGTAAATGTACAATTTGCATAATTGGGCAGCCAGGATTAAAGGAAGCACAGAAAAGGATAAGGATTACATGGAGGGACACAGAGGGGAAATGAGAGCAGCACAGAGAGAAAACACTGCAGATAGAAATAAAATCAGATATAAGCAAGAGCAAAAGGAGAAGTTGGAATACTCAAAGGCAGTGAAAGGAGAGGGAGCTGAGAGGAGCAGTGATGTGTATTACTAATCCAGGGTGTATCTGAGCTAGCTAGGAAGAGTGCAAATGAATTTTAAAAGGAGCTTGAAATCAAATGGGAGTGTCAGCTGGGCATTAAACATCCCCTTTAGTGGTGACCTTGAGAGCCTGGACCACTACTACCTAACAACCAAACACAGCACTCCTGAATGGTTCCTTCAAACCTTATCCATAATTAATTTTGCCTTTGATGAACAGCTCATTCTCCACCAGGATATTTGTCAGCTGTCAAAATCACCAAAGTGGTGGCCTCTGACAGCTGCCTTGCTGTCTCCTGCCCTGGGGCAAGCACGGCAGTGGTGGTTGCTGTATGTCTCTGCTCAGCCTTTCCCAGGAGCTGTGCTTACTGTGGCTGGCTGGACCCAGCAAGGTTCCAGGTGCTTACACTGCTCAGCAGCGATCAACTTTGCAAGCAGCCAAGTCATCCAGTCTCCCCTTGGTGCTGAAATTCCTCCTGAAGTCATGCCAGGTCAAGGGGCTTTCCAGTGCTCTGTGCAACCACCCTGCAGCCCTTCTCCTTACCCAGCTCCTAAAGCTCCCATGGACTTGCTTCCCTCTGGCTTGTGTGTACACAGAGAAGATGGCTGTGGCCAAGCCAAGTTCAGGGCCACGTTCTACACAAAGCCATATATAAGGGCAAAAATGTAATACTCCTTTTAAGACTTGTTTTGTGCTAACGCCTAAGGGCAGGAATTGCATTGTACTTGCTACTGTGCAAATGTAAAACATAAAGAGCGTTTGCTGCCCCAGAAAGCTTGTGTCTGATGGGAAAGAAAGAGAGGGAGTGAATGCAGGCAGGGGAGCGTGAAGAGCAAGACAGGATGGGGCTGTGATATGGCAATCCAATGGAGGTACCTACTCTTTCACTGCAAGGGAAGTCTCTGCTAGATTCTGGCAACTGGAGTGGAGAGAGTCAGATGGTGCTTTATTAACATGATGTAGAATATGAATATTGTTTTATTTTCCTTATTGCCAGAACAGAACTTGCTGAAGTGACTCTCAGCTCAGAGAAATGCAGGAGCAAGATGGTGGTGGATATGAGTGTTCAGAGAGAGATTTGTTTGCTCATGCATTGTGCCAAAAATGCAAAGGAGTCTTTCTCTTAAATGTGTCCCTGGTCGGTTTGTTCCCTAACACCCTAAATTTGGATTCTGCAAAACTAAAACTGCTGCTTGACAGCTCTTTAAAGGGTGATGGGAGGAGAAGATGGGTGAGGGAACTGCTTTTTTTTTAAAAACCTTAAAAATGTGGGTACAGATCAGTTCTGCTTTTACTAGAAGTGTTACGGCATCCTCACCGAGAGCTGTGAGTAAACTCAGTGATTGAAACCTTCCAGGTGGGATGTGGGGACAATTTGTCCTTACTTAACGTTGTCTTAATATTGCCTTAATGTTGTCTCTGCAGTTACTTTCCAGCAGGTCAATGCTCACCTGGGTGATTACAGCTCCCAGCGTCTGACCTTGTCTCGTTGTCTGGGGTTTCTGTCCCCAGACTTTTCCCCTGGCCCCCAGTAATTCAGCCAAACCACTCACATTTTAATTCTTCAAGAGGGTATCTCAGGAAATGCACTTATTTGGCTCTCCCAGTGCACCTGAATGGAGAAGCTGGGTGAAAGTTTAATAGAGGAAAAATGTGAGTCCACCACAGAACTGAAATTAAGTGTTAACAAAAAACACCACCACAAAGCTTTACACACTCAGATTGTAAATCTCTTCCTATCGCAGTTACTCAAGTCTCTTATTTTATGTAGTGTCACATTTGACTTACTCTCCAGCTATTGTAGAATGTTTCAGACACAGCAGGAACTGAACTTCTAATAAAACAGTAATAATAAAAAAAACCCAGACAGGTCTTCATCAACCACTAGTGAGAAGCAGAGCATGAGCGGGAGCAAAGGGGAGATTAGAGTGAAGATAGAGAAGAAGAGGAGTAAATGCACCCCCGTCCAACTTGGGTATCTTTTATGGACCACTTGCTTTTTTGCCTTATTCCTTTTCTCTGTTTTTTTTGTCTACAGGCAGGCTGTATGGCTGATTAAGTAAGGCAAGGAGAGAGCTTGAGGTTGCAGATCTATAAATCTGAAAGAGAAGGTATTCCTGAATTTTATGTCATTTTACTACTCAGGATTCTTCTAAGTATATCATCTCACTTGATTTTGAAAAGACTGCCTCTGTCAAAGTTTAATTAATCTTGTACTCTCTAGGATTCTAATTTTGATTGTCTAAAATGTACAGTACTGTGCTTGGAAATAATTTTAGGGGTTGTTATGTTGCCACTGTCTCATGATTTTTATATCATCATTGTTTATTACATAAATAGAAGTCCAGTCGTGGCTTCCCCTAAATCTTGGTTGCTCCAAGGTTGGTCATTTTCTCTGCAATGTCTTTGATTTATGTCCATTGCTATAGCGCTCCTAAGCTCTAGAAAGGTCAGCTTGAGTCCTCAGGAGTATCCAGCTCTTTAGAAGAATAAAATTCCCCTAATGAAACTCTACAGCAGTATTGTGAGCTGTTGAGGCAATGGCAGTCATCCCAGTGTCTTCCACATACTTACAAAATGAGGCGTTCTACTATATTCTTACTAGTGAGGATTCTTGGTTTTTCCTCAAGATAAAATCAGGCAGAAGAATCTTCCCTACTCTGGGGGAAAATGATAAATCAGCCAACAAATTTCCTCTTGTCACAGCTTTATAGTTGTACAACCTTATTCTAGCTAAGGTACCAAAAACGGAGCCTCGTGTACACCTCACTTGGAGAATTACTCCTGGAAAACCATAGCTCTTTACATGCAAAGCAATGTCTGAAGTGTTTCTGAAAGGGCTTCCCGACAAAATGCAACATCTGACACTGCCTATGAGGGTTTGAATAATGAAAATGAAAAAAATACAGAACAATTTATGCTGTTTGACTCAATCCTCTTCATATTTGTAATACAGATCTGCAGTATCTTTTGCAGCTCCACACTGTAGACTTGGATGCATGCAGTGCTTAAAACAGCTATTAACTCTCTTTTGTATGATGAACACAGCATTTCCTCCCCAAACTTGGAACTTATTCTGTGAATACAGAATTAATTTTCTGAGATTCCACCTAGGTAAATTAATTTCATATAAATTTAAAAAATCAGTCTTAAAAAAAAAAAAAAAAAAGGATTCTCAGTAATTACAGAGAGAGATATTTCATACACCCAAAACTGTGAAGTCCAAATTTTCTAATATCAGGGCAATAGCCAGCAAAATTACAGGGGTCATTTGTGAAAACTATGCTGAACAGCTCATAGTGGAAAGATGTGATTTGTATACTATATATTATACTATAGACTTTAAAAACTATTTTTCAAAACCCTGAAGGCTAATGTCTTTTTTTTGTTATTATTATTTAAAAGCTGAGATTACTGAACAGCCACTTGCCTTCAGCTGCTGACACTCTAGAAATACTGTCAGACAACAAAGATTTGGGATAAGAGTTAGTTGAAACTTGATGCTTCTTTTTCAGTTAAAAATATCAGAATGACTAAATTAAGCTGTTAAACAAAAGCAACGAATTATGTTTATAAAAGGATCAAAACCAGACTGGATAAGAACTTATGCTACTCCTGAGGTCATGCCAATATAAGAAATACATTGGCCAGACACAATCTTTCGTTCTCAGCAAATGTGCGTGCCGTGATTCTTCTGATGGAAATCACTGCAGTGAGGGGATTCAGCCTGTTGAGTGGTAATGTCCTGGTCCTGCCCATGCCTATTCATATGCTTAAAATTTTGCTTCTGATTAATCACATAGATTCAAATGGGACTACTCAGGGCACTAAAGTTAAACATATGTACATTTGCTTTTACCATAACCTAGTTTTTATGCGGTTGGTGCAACATACCATGCAGCATCCAACAGCTTCTTAAATGTAATCTTTGGAGGAGAAGGTGGCACGTTTTTCCTCTCCAGCTATGGCTCTGTGTACAATGGAAGAGAACCACAAATGCCATTTAGTCCATTGGGAGGCACTCTACAGCAGAGCCATGATGCCTCCCCTTCTGGGCTGCGATTTGTGCCGGTGGCTAAGGGCAAGACAGAGCACAGAAGGGTGGGCAGAGTCCTACAGTCACGGAAATGCTGTCCCTGAAGCTGAGGTTGCTTGCGAAGCACCTGGAGAGCAGCTCGTAGCCTGTTGTATGGAAAGGCCTGTGTAAGCAGCGTTGCCCAGCTGCACTGTGTTAAACCTGAGGCCTGGAGACAGTCACACCCTCTCTCTTTTGAGCTGTACCCATGAATATTGCATCCATTGGAAATACTGAGCCCAGTGACAATCATATTTCACACTCCTGCCATTTGTACTTCCCTTTACGTTAGTATGTTAATAATAAGGGAATAAGACTTCCTGCTAAAATCCTAACATTTGTTCAGCAATGCTATAAATATGGCTGTAATCTCTGAGCCTGTGAATTTGCTTAAAGACCAGAGGGGTTATCAAAGGAACCGTGTACTCTATTCTTCTGGTTTGATTTATCTAGTTGAAAAGAGGTCCCAACACTCAGCTGCCAGAATACTATTAGTGTGACCCAAGTGAAAACAAAAGAAAAACAGTCTTGGTGGGAGTTCTATGAAGCTGATAAGATATCAAGACTCCATATGTTTAAGCATGGAGACAAATGCACATATTAAATACCAACGCAGGAAGAAAAGAGAAATCACTGAAATCTAAGTGTGTGAAATGTGAAAAGCAGAAAGGAAAATTGCAAAATCAATACAAAGGGAAATGAAAAAAGAATTGTGGATAAACCAAAAGCAAATAGAAAACAACAAGAAAAAAACCCCCTTCTGACAGTCAACAAATTGGGATCTTGACAAGATAACATTGTCAGGCTAGCCAGTCATGTTCTGATTCTACAGTTGGCTGAAATAATAAAGCCCTATTAAGTTAAGATGTTCAGAAAAGGTATTTACTACTTGAAGTGTGTCTAGCATTTCCAGACTCTGGTTTGGTGTGGTGTTCCCAGAGAAATTCAGCGTGTGTAGTACTAGCCATCAGTTTAGAATGAAGCTGGGAGGACTGCCACAGGGCTGGGACGCGACTCTAGAGCAGCTCCATGAAAGGGACATTTGAAAGCTGGTCCTTGATCAACCCACTATCATAATTTTTTAAGGTGTCCTGTAAAAGACTGTTGAGAAAGGATGAGGGAATGAGGAGCAGTATGAATGCAGGCTCCTGAGTATGACTTAGGGCAGTAGGATTTCATGGTATTACTGTGAAAGAGGTGAGGTGAAGTGCTTTATCTGCCATTACCGGAGGCAGCTAGGTCTGAAAGCAGCGTGTTCTGTATCACCACCCACACTGTGGAGAGGTTGTTCTTTGAAAGCCTCTCTGGATCATTGCATACTTTTTCAAAAAAACATCTACAGAAATGATTCAAGTAAGGGCTAAAATACAGCCTCTCCCACAAGGCAGTGTTTGTTTGCTCAACATACAACACACAGGATGTACCAGTCTCTGCAGAGGTGCCACAGTGCCAAGGGGAAGGGGAAAGTCTTGGCTATACACAGTGCATGCCCATGGTGCTACAGCTGGCCTATTCTTAATATCCCTGTGATACCATTTTTTTTCACTATCTGATGGCCATAGTTGCTTATTATGAAGCTACTGCTGCTATTATTTGTTTTGGGACAGACTACACAAGTAATGGTCACAAGCAAGAACCTCTGCTTGCACAGTGCCCAGCAGTGAGAACACAAAGATTATGCCCACCTTAAAGGGTCCATGATCCCGTCTGTCCGGTGTTGAAGAGAAACTTGCTGTTTTCTTTTATTAGCTCAACTGTGCCCTGTACAAGTGATAACCCTCCCTATCCTATTTTCCTCCCCTTCCCCCTTCAATAATCCATGTCAGTTGTTTTTTAACTAGAAGATTTTTTTTTCTGAGAAATTACAAATAAATTCCAGTCTGGGGAAAAAACAGGATTTAAAAAAAAAAGGTGTTTAAAAGCTGCATTGGAAAGTAGAAGAACTGTAGTTATAGCGAGTGGCATGGAGAACAGGAGAAAATGTAAAATCAAGAGATTAAATTTTAAATGGCAAGAACACTCTGACAGGAAAAGGAGAAGGTGAAAATAAGGTGCATCAGATCAGTAAGATAATAAAACATCTTCTGCCTAAACATACTCTTCCTTCAATAGACCCTGATGTTGCTTATTTATTTAATTATTTGGTGTTTTGCCCCATTTGACTGTAGGTTACACTCCTGAAAGTTTAATGGCTAGAAGGTCTCTGCTTGGAAAGAGACAGGAAAGAGGCAGGAAGAATACAAAGAAATGATGACTAACTGGATACGCAGAAGAAAATGACTGGAGCAAAAAGCCAGAGTGATTATGGCTAGCGATGCTTAAACTTGCCTTGGCAATCTGGTTGCCTATTAAAATTCCCCAAATTTGTATCCAAATTCTCTAGCTAACTTTGGAAACCTCAGCTCACCGTAGCTTTTAGTGCCCAAGGCAGCATGTCCTCAGACCACAGCAGCCTTGGCTCACAACCGCTGTTGCAATCAGTATCAAGGCACTTTGCAAACGGGAAAATTAATTCCATCCCCGTTTCCATGGACGGTCTGAGTGAAGAACAAATGACGGGAGTAATTTGCACACCACTATTCATGACGCGTGTCAGAACCAGAGCCAGAAAATGGATCACAAATCTCCTGATGTGGCTCTTGATCTGGATCCTACAGTCTTGCTACAAATTAAAGGCAAAGTGAATCTTGCAATTGAATTCAGGAGGAGCAGCCCAGCCTTTCAATAAGGATTCAGTGAAACAAGGGAGAGATTATTCCCTGGAAAGCACTGAGCGCTGTCAGCATGAGGGTCCTGCACTCTGCAGGGCTCTGCCCCAGAACTGGGAAGAGGGTGATCAGGACCAGATTTCAAGTCTATTAAAATGACTTGTAAATCTCTTCTTTGGCTTCGCTGGTTTGGTCTTCAGTGCGCTAAAAGAATTGCTACATAAACAAGATGTGTATGGTGATCACGGATATGATGAACAAAAGACAGGATATTATAGACCAGCTTCTCTACTGAAATGCAGTGTCTAAACTCAGCCTTTTCTCATGAATGAATAATGAAGTGGCCATGTTTTATTAGCTTTACTTAAAATTGTCTACTAGTTGAACAACCTTCTGAGCCTTTTAACACTTCTGCAATTTGCTGCAGCGATAATTTCTTTTCTTTTTTGTTCTTTTCAAGATACAGTAGCTAATCTGATCTTGGTGTTTCAGTAATTGTCTCAGTTAATGTGTATGAGGAATAATTCCATTCTGTGAAATGAACACTAGGTGAATATTTAACTCGTAGAAATTTGGTACATTACGAATTTATGGGGTAGGCACATGCATTAATTGCTAAGCTGTTGATTTATTAAGTAATTTTTTTTCTAAGCTTTGTTTACCCACTACCCATTTCTGTGGTCAGATTTGACAGTAGGGAACCTCAGACTCAGGAGGAGCTCATCAGCTCTCAAAGGGGCTTCATGCATATGGCAAATCTTGTGCTAGTAAACCAACGCTGGACTGGCAGCTTAACCAGAAGATACATCGTTCTGTCACCACCACAGCTTTGTGTGAGTCCAACAGCTTCTTCTGCTCAAAAAGAGTAGCACATTCACTAGTGATACTGGTATGTTTCTTACTTAGTCTTTAGGGGCTTTACCCAAGAAGACCCAGTGCTTCACTGGGAACTTTGCCTGCAGTACGACCATAATGCTCATTGCAGGCAGAAATGGTTTCTGAAATAACGATGTTTTTAGTAAAACTCCGAGTTGACCAATGCTGATGCAAATCACTTGCCTGCAATGGCATTTGTTCCGGCACTGATGCAACTCTGACTCTTTGGGGCAGAGCAGAATTTACAACAATCTGCAAAAACTGGTTAGAATTGTTATTTAAAGCCAAGCAGTGTTACAGTTTTATTGTTAATATCGGGGGGAATGTTACTTGCAAGGCTGTGCTTTGATTTTTCTTCGTCTCCTGAAGCAACATGCTCACAGAAGAATTCACGGCCCTCTCAAATGACATATTACAACAACGACTTATTCCACAATCCATTTTGAGCATAGCTGAAAAGTGTATTTAGTATTGCTGCTGTTGTTTCTATCTTTTTCTGTATAAAGTTAGTTCTTGATTTTATGTGTCATCCTCAGCTAGTATATATTTGCATAGCTCTGTTGACATCAATAGTGCTATATTGATTTATACTACTGTGTCTGCCTCATTATTATTTTTATTTTTTGTTTGAGGAGCTTGGTGTATTTTCAAATCCATAGAAGATAAAAAGGGATTGCCTTCTCAGAACAAAATATATACAGTGTCTCCTGATGGGATATTTTAGATTAGGGCAAGTAAACAGGTAAGTGAGACACATCAGTGAAGTTCTGTAAATACTAGGGCTGCTTGTATACCATCTGCAGAATATATCGGATATGTAGGTTGGGATTTTTAAGGGCACCTTAGATTTCCAGCTATCACTAGCAGCTAGAAGGATTTGGTGTCCCATGAAACAAGGCTGCCAGTCATGATTTATTGTTTACAAACAAACAAACTTGCTTTTCCAGAGATGACTGAAGTCTCCATCTCTCCAGACTAAAGCATAAAGTCCAGAGGTCAGGAACAAGATGCAAGAGGGCAAAGGGAGAAGAGGGGAAGGACTGGCCAAAAATGAAATAAACACCCAAGAGATGGGTGGCCAGGATAATATGTTCATTCCTCTCTGGAGGGAATATTCTAAACACATGAAGGAGATGATGCTGCGTCACCGTACAAGCAGCAGCCATACCACATCTTGCAGGACTGTGTGAAAATGCCTCCACACCTTATCTCACTCATTTGTTCATGAGCAGGCCCTTGGGTCTGAGTGCAGGAAGAGGTGAAAATGGCTGGAAATATACAATACAAATCACAGAGGGAAGGATTTTACTACCCTCTACATCTACAGAATACACCAAACCTGCTGAGGATGATCAAAATCCTTTGCCTGAGTCTCAGGGCACTCATGTAAAGAGAAGCTCCTCCTAGGCACTTTCACAGACCTATGATCATGTATTCACTGTTACAGAGATTATACTATGAGCAAGATAACCCCATCTTATCTACTATCACCTTTCGGACGAAATCCCGATGTGTCAGTACCCTACCCAGCCTGGAAAGGACTATCCTCCTCCCAGATCTCTTCACAGGTAAGCACACTGGGCAGGGGTCTTTCTCAGTCCCCACCGTGCTGTACTCTGCATGGGAACCTTTAAGCTACTTCCCAGGTTCAGTGCATGAAGTGTTAAAGGGAGAGAAATGGCAGACTTCTTCCCCCAATTTTCTTTCTCCCTTTTTCTTTTCCCTGCACTGCACTTCAGATGGAAGCATCTGGATCGAAGAGAATTATCTCTTAACAACAACTTGGGTTGTAGTACATTTCAAAGACTCAGGTTTTATTAGTCACAGAAGACCTTGTAAAAGTTTGCTTGGGATCATTTTTAACAGCAACCAATAATCCTTCCCCCATCAACCAATGAAAAACAACCCAAGCCTCCCCCCAACTCTTGCACAGATGTGTCTTACAGAAATATAGCTATTTTGGAGAAGCAAAAGTGACATTTTCACCAAGCTGGAGGTTTTATCCACAGTAGCTTATACTAATATGGACCTAATTTCCTTCTGAAAGCTACCTGAACACTAAGCACACTTGATGCTCAGTTGGCCTAATACTGTTTGGAGTGGTCAATAATTGCATTTGAGTTCACATTGTACCTTTCTGTCCTCAGTCTACTTAAGGCCAGAGGAGACCTAGTTACGCTGTA